>BQNB010006469.1:0-64947 GCA_026074375.1 Tanacetum coccineum | reverse complement strand
TAATATCTGCTTTTATGGTAAAAAAAATAGTTTTTTGGAGAGTGTATTTGGAGGGATTTTTTGGCACGAGTATTTGGCGGGAGTTTTTGGCGGGAGTATAGGGCTACAGGAGGAATTGTTCAAAATTTTGGATCAAGATCGCGTGTGGGAGTTGGTTCATTTTCGTTCTTTGACAAAATCATTTTTGTTCTAAGTATTTTTGTTACCTTTGATATGGATATTACGACTGATTTCGTATGTGTTATCTATGTTAACTAGTAAATTATGTAATTAATTAAGTAGTAATTATCATGTTCTAGCTACTTATGGGTGATTTCTAAGTAGTTTTGCTACCTTTGATATGATTATCATCGTTATAATTAAATAACATCTTGACTCGTCTGTTGAACATCTAATGTACAACGATAACATATCGACTCATCCGTTAAACATCTAATGTACAACGATAACATATCGACTCATCCGTGAAACATCTAATGTACAACGATAACATATCGACTCATTTATTAAACATCTAATGTACAACGATAACATATCGACTCATCCGTTGAACATCTAATGTGTAACGATAACATATAGATGCATCCGTTGAACATCTAATGCACAATGATAACATATCGACTCATCCGTTAAACATCTAATGTATAACGATAACATATCGACTCATCCGTTGAACATCTAATGTGTAACGATAACATATCGACTCATCTGTTAAACATCTAATGTACAACGATAACATATCGACTCATCCGTTGAACATCTAATGTGTAACGATAACATATCAACTCATCCGTTGCATATCTAATGTACAACGATGACATATCGACTCATCCGTTGAACATCTAATGTACAACAATAACATATCAACTCATCCGTTAAACATCAATGTACAACGATAACATATTGACTCATCTGTTGAACATCTAATGTGTAACGATAACATATCGACTCATCCGTTGAACATCTAATGTACAACGATAACATATCGACTCATCCGTTGAACATCTAATGTACAACGATAACATATCGACTCATCCGTTGAACATTTAATGTGTAACGATAACATATCGACTCATCCGTTGAACATCTAATGTACAACGATAACATATCGACTCATCCGTTGAACATCTAATGTACAACGATAACATATCGACTCATCCGTTGAACATCTAATGTACAACGATAACATATCGACTCATCCGTTGAACATCTAATGTACAACGATAACAAATCGACTCATCCGTTGAACATCTAATGTACAACGATAACATATCGACTCATCCGTTGAACATCTAATGTACAACGATATCATATCGACTCATCCGTTGAACATCTAATGTACAACGATAACATATCGACTCATCCGTTGAACATCTAATGTACAACGATAACATATCGACTCATCCGTTGAACATCTAATGTACAACGATAACATATCGACTCATTCGTTGAACATCTAATGTACAATGATAACATATCGACTCATCCGTTGAACATCTAATGTACAACGATAACATATCGACTCATCCGTTGAACATCTAATGTACAACGATAACATATCGACTCATCCGTTGAACATCTAATGTACAACGATAACATATCGATTCATCCGTTGAACATCTAATGTACAACGATAACATATCGACTCATCCAGGGGAGAGAGCGGGGGCCGTTAACACTAATGCCAACGATGAACCATATCGACTCATCCGTTGAACATCTAATGTACAACGATAACATATCGACTCATCCGTTGAACATCTAATGTACAACGATAACATATCGACTCATCCGTTGAACATCTAATGTACAATGATAACATATCGACTCATCCGTTGAACATCTAATGTACAACGATAACATATTGACTCATCCGTTGAACATCTAATGTATAACGATAACATATCGACTCATCCGTTGAACATCTAATTATGTGATCAATAAGTATACTTTATCCGTTGAATTCTAATGTACAACGATACCAGATTACAACACAATACAAAATGGGGTTTTTAAGGAAACAGGGGTTTAAGGTATGAGAAAAATAACAAGGATGAAATATTTACCAGAATGTAGTAACTTACGATCAAAAACTAAGCAGAATTTTCTTTGATTGAAGGAATTGATTAGAGACCAAGGCTCAGTGTTTTTGTTTGTGCTCCAAAAACATTGACAATTGAGTCGATGAAAATTTTAGGTGTTCGATCAGTGTTGTTGAGGCATGCGCGTGTGAGATACACGCATACTTAAAAAAATTATAATAAATAATTATAAATAATAATTATATATTTTTTAAAAATAATTAAAATAAATTATAATTATTTATTTTATAAAAAAATAATTATATATTTTATAAAATATATAATTTTTGTTTAAAATTATTATTTATCAAAAAACAAAGTATATAAATATATTTGTTTAAATATTAATTATTAAACTGTAAGAAAAAAATTAATAAAAAGCTTTTCCCCGAGGCGACAAGTCGCCCGGAAAGGTTTATTAAAAATTATACATTTTTTAAATATATTTATAAAACTTATAGTTTTTTTTAATAAAATATTTCCCGGGCGACATGTCCCCCGGGAAAACCTTTTGTAAAAATTATAGTTTTCAATATATTTATAAAACTTTATAATTTTTTAATAAACTTTTCCCCAGGCGACATGTCGCCCGGGAAAGGTTTTTATATTTGCTAAAAAGGCCCTCTAAAATTTTCGTTATGGCGCCATTTTGCGCTAAACGACAAAGTTGTAATTTTCCCGGCCGACATGTCGCCCGGGATTTATCTAGTACTAAAAGCATATATAGGTTTACAGGAGGTTACACAAAACGTAAAACATAAAAAAAAACTCTTGGTGATTTTAACAGCACCACCACCACCTCTCACCCACCACCACCTCCAGCACCACCACCACAGAATCCACCACCTCCACCACCACCACTCACTACATAACCCACTACCACTCACCACCGCCACTTACACGAGCACACGAGCATAATACCGCCACCACCTCCTCCTCCTCTAAACCATAATTCTTTTCTAAACCCTCTAAATGATAATTCTTCTACTTTTTCTAACCCTCTAATTGTTGGTGGTGTTTGATTTTCTTTTTTGTTAAACACGTATGGTTTTTTTTATTTTGTTTAATTATAATAAGGATTGGTTAAAGAAGTTTAATAAGCTACTAAAATAAGTTGTTATTTATAAATTGTGTTAATGTTTTTAGCCGTGGACAGCCGAAGAACGAGCCAAGAGCCGAGAACGAGCTAAGGGCAAGAACAAGCCAAGTCGATAGCCGAAGGTATGTTGTAACTTTTTTTTATCCTTTTGGTATCCTCGGGGACATGTCGTCGGGGAATGTTTATAGTTATTAGTTTGTGTAAAATGCAAATCCAAACACTCCTTGACACTATAAAATGCAAATCTAAACCACCTTATAGTCCCGAGGTGGTTATTAATACAATGAGCTCATATAATCTTAAATAAGTTGAAATAAGTTAAAAGAGCTGAAATAAGTTGTGTTTTAATAATGTAAAACGCAAGTCTAAACACTCCGTGACACTGTAAAACGCACATCCAAACACTCCTTATGCTGCCAAAATGATGATAATAAGTTCTAAAGCTGTTTCTTTAAGACAGCTTATGCTTGGTAAGCCTAGTTTACCAGCATGAAGCTGTTTCATAAACAGCTATATCAGAATAAGCCATTTAAAAACAGCTTATTTGATATAAATGTGTGTTTTTTATTGAAAAAAAAGGATAATACGTTTGGTATTTATTTTATTGAACCCTTTAGGAATGTTTTAGGATTTTAGTGATTAATTTCGGAACCCGTCTGATTTTAATCATCCTATAGTAAACCCGTCCGAAATTAATTTATTAGAAATTAATTTCAGAAACTCCCCTGTTTGGGACTGCTTTTTGAATGTTTTGTCTCATTTAGGATGTGTAAATTGGATTACCTAAGCTGAGATGATTTCGACAGTGTTTTTCACCTTTACTCCTACAAAATGTTTTTTAAAACACATATTTGGGGAGTAGAGGGGGAACGCTGCCGAAATTTTCTCAAAAAGTAAATCGTTAACGCATTCAAATATGAACGAATCTTTCAAAGAGTGGGTAGGATGGCCTTCCATAGTTGCACTAGGTGAACAAACCATCTCGTATTCCTCGTTTGAATGTGTTTATTAAGTTGTCATAAAATAACTAATGGATCGTAAACGCAGTATGTTAATTGATAAGAGTGGACAATTAGGGAAACATGAAAAAAGCAATTTTATACCAGGTCCTTAAGAATTCGTCGATGATTGCAAGCCGTTATGATATGTCGGGAATAGCAGATGTCCATGGCAAGTCTTGTCGTCTAGTATTGTGGGTATCCATCAAACACCTTTCAGACCACATTCAAAGGAGGTATTGACCCAAGTTATAAAACATGGATTCACCACGGTGAACCGGATCTTCCTCCGCCACCGCCAGTAATAGATAACACAAGACAACCTCAGATGAGTGACATGACAGTACCTTAATGATTGATAAGTGCTTAATTACACATATCTTTTACCTCTAAAAACGAGCTTAAATGACCAAAAACAGACAAAAACTGCCAAATATATGTTTGTTTTGCATTTGTATTGTGCAGGAAGTGGATATCATCAAAAAGACAGAAAACCAAGCCAAAATGACAAAACTGAGCATGGAATGGAAAAGACTGTGCAAATCAAGGCCCCCCAAAGTCCAAAAATCCCAAAGTCAGAGTCAAAACAGAAGATCAGCAGTCAAACCGAGTCGGAACAGAAAATACTGTTGGATGCAATCTTAACCCATCTGATGGACCGGAAAGCCAATAGTAATATTTATGAAGACGTGAAGACCAAAATGGGGCCCTCAACAGCCCATTTGTGTGCAATTGACAAAGACTGTGAAGACTTTGAAGGCCCAATCCTAGCCCAGTTACAGCCAATCTCAGCCATTGTACACACAAAACCCACCTGAACCTTATTGGGCCTTAAAAAGCCCAATAACATAAGCCTAAACCTTATTGGGCCCAGACACACTCAATTGGGCCCAATACAAGCCCAAAAGCCCAACACAAAACCCAAGCCCAACAAAAGCCCACAATCCTTTTTTATAAAACATAAGGACCAAAATGTAAATTTTAAAAACTTTGTTTTATAATTAAAAATGAAAAAATAAAGAAAAAGGGGCCAAAAATGCCAAGTTTTAAAAGTTGTTTTATAAAGAAAAATGAAAAAATAAAACACAAGGGCTGGTTTTGCAATTAACCAAAACCCTTTTTCCCTTTTAGTTATAAAACG
The DNA here is from genome assembly GCA_026074375.1 of Tanacetum coccineum. Classification (NCBI taxonomy): domain Eukaryota; kingdom Viridiplantae; phylum Streptophyta; class Magnoliopsida; order Asterales; family Asteraceae; genus Tanacetum; species Tanacetum coccineum. The sequence continues at coordinate 59,628 of BQNB010006469.1, read as the reverse complement.
CAGGGACCATTTTTGCAATTGTCCAAAACTCTCTTTAATTCTTTAGTTATAAACCAGAGGGACCATTTGTGTCACTTTCCAAAGTCTCTTTATAACTGAATTTTGGGTTTAAAAGAAATGAAAAGAGAAAGAGAGTTGAGGGACCATTTTTGCATCATTTCCAAAACTTTCATTTAAACCTGCAACCATACTGTACCCAAACCCCTTACCCGCCAAAACTCAACCCCCCCTCTCCCACTGTTTTCTTGCAATACCACTATCCCAAGTACCACTCACAGCTCACCCATACCCATTTCCCACAACCCATTGCCCCTATAACCTCTCCCCTGGCAAAATCACTCAACCCGAGACCCCCATCAATGGCTAAGATGAAGAGAAGACTTGGAAAACACTCAACCCCAAAAACCCCTTCAATGGTTGAGATCATAAGAAGTGATATGGAGGGCTAGGATTGTTTGAAGTTTTCTACACTCCACAGCAAACACTTCCCAACACAAAGAGAAGGCTAAGAGCTGCTATAAAAGAAGCCAAGACCAAGCCGAACAAATACAACACTTTACTATTTTTTTTTAGTGTAATTTAAATTCAGTATTTCTTTCAAGTATTTTAATGTAATTCAACTAAGTTACATGTTATTTCATCATTTGTTTTCAGTTTGAAGTTGAATTAATCAAATAAGCTTTAAATAAGCTCATTTGAGCTTATTGCCTCCTATAAGCTCAATTTCAGTCAAATATTGTTGTTTAAGCTGTCATTTACTCATTGTACCTCAATTACATATTAACATGGTCTCTTAAGTGAATTGAGTTCATTTTCAAGCAACAAGGGAGAAATAAGCTAGTAGAGTAAGTGCTTGTTTCCTCCTAATAAGCTAATACTTTTACAGTTTAAACAGCTTAAGTAGGTTAAATTTAGCATGAGTAGATAAAAAGTTTTGAAAGTTTTAGCTTTAAGAAAGAATTTAAGTGCAAGTTAAGTTTGACAGCCAAGTTAAGGGAGTGTTTGGATTTAGCTGTAGTTGACTCTTAAAGTCAACTACACTCTATCAAAACTCTTCATTAAGTTGAGTTAGGCTTTGATATCAAGTTTAAAACAGCTTTTAAAAGTTAGTGAGTAAGATTACAAAAGTTAGAGTTTAAAATCTATCATTTTGCACCAGGGCAATTTTAGCTAAAAGAGGTTTAGGTTTTAGGCCTTTAAGAGCAATTTAGAGTTCAAGGTTGTTATTGTTCACTTAGGATCACTTAGTGAAGTGTTAAACTCAAAATTTTAAGCCTGCATCTTTGTGCAATGTCAATTGCACCAGCAATACCAACTGCATCAGCAACAACAGTATTAACTGTTGTTGCTTAGTCATTTTTTAGGTAATCCCCTAGCATTCATAAATAGGTAATAGACTTTAGGATTTAGCATAAGTTTAGAATTCCATTAGCTTAATACTTTTCATCATTTAGTTTTCAAAAGTAAGCATTTTAACTAGCTTAATTTTGCTGTCATAAGTAGCCTTATAGCATAATTGGATTTAAGCTTGTTGCAATTTGAATTTTCAATTCTAGTTGACAAATTGGAAATCCTTTTATCTAGGTAGATTTAAGGAGCATAGTGTAGCTTATTTCCAAAATCTCAGCATCTAAGGTTTAGAAATAAGCCATTTAGCTTATTTTGAAAAAGCTTATTCCAGTTTTAGCTAAAACTTAGCATTTTTAAGTTCAATTTTCTTGTAATCTTTGTGAAAACTTTGCTTATTTTTCTATAGAATCCCTTAGTACACATCTTATTCTACACATAGCTTCTTTTGCTTTAAGTTTTCATCAAGTAATAAGCTAGAATAAGCCAAATTCCAAAAAGCTTAGTTAAATCATCACTTTCTGTGACAGAAACTAGAAGCTTATTTTCTAGCTTATTCTCTTGTCAAAAGTTAGAAGTCCATTTGTTAAAGTTGTAGAGATTAAGCTGTTAAGCAACTTTGTAGTTTTAAGTTTTGTCTGAAAAGCACTTTTTAATAAGCCAAAATAAGCTGAAATCGTAGGGTCTAGTTGGTATTTTTCTTAAAGATCAGGGGTGCCCGTTTCTTCTATAGTGTAAAATTGTTCAAGTTACCCCGCCTACCCTTGTCTTTCACTTTACCAAGTTTGCACCCTGTCTTTTCTAGAATAATAATTAAGTTAATATTTTTAGTTTTTAGTTTTATAATTAGGGTTCATAATTTTAATTAAGCAAATTAGGGTTCAATTGAGTTATAGAAATTAGGGCTTTTTGTTCCATAATTTTTCTGCACCTTTGTAGTTTATAAAAACTATTTTTCTATATTTTTCCAGTTAAATTTGTATTTTCTAGGAATTAAAGTAGATTTTAGTTATTACTTTTTCTTATAAAAATCATAAAAAATAGAAAAATAGTTGAAAAATTAAAATTCTTTTTGCATTAATTTTCATTTTAAATCTAGTATTTTTGAAAAATAAAAGAAAAATTTTAGTGTTAATTTTTAGAAAAAGTTTATTTTTGTTAATTAATTAAATCTTTAAAAATTCATAAAAAATCAGAAAATTAATAAAAAAATATTTTTCTTTTTTATAAAATTTTCTTTTGTCATTTAGTGTCTAGGAAAAATATAAAATTTAGTATAGGCTTAATTTTTCTTAAATTTCAGTCTTAGACCCGTTTTACCGGGTGCGTTTTACCGTTTCTTTTCGTTTTACATTCAAACGACCTCCGTTTTAGTTCTAGTTTTCTTTATTTTTCAAATTAAGTTAATTAGAATTTAATTTTGATTTTTAATTTAATTTAGCATTTATTTTCTTAATTTTTAGTATTTAGGTTTCCCGATACCTGATTCTGTTCCCCGTATTTAATTTAGATTTAATTTTAGGATTTCCCAATAATTAATTATGCTTCCCGTAGTTTAAGTTCTATCCATATTAACTAATTTTGTTTCCCGTAGTTTTTAAGATCCCCATTTCCTTTGCTTGTTTTCCCGTAGATTAAATTAAGTTTTATTTAATTAATTTTAGTTGTAATTATATCAGTGTTTCCATCATATATTCTCCATCATTCAATTTCTCATCAAACCAGGATTACTTTCAATTGCAGCCTCGTTGGGACATACGACCCGGGAATATCTCTTCCGGAATCTTTTTATCATTGATTCTCATATATTTTATTTCTAAGTAGGTCTTGACTTTTTCCCTTTGTCAAGGGTAAAGAGTTTGGATTTGCCTGTTATATATATATATACTATTTTGCGAATCAAAGATCCTACTGATGAAGATGGAGATACTGGAATAGGTGATTCAACAGGAGTCTCAGTGTCTTTAGGTAGTGAAATCTCCTCAGGAGGAAAGAAATCTCAGGAATCAAACATCGGTAGAGGTACAATAGCTAGTAGAGCAATAATAACTTGGGGTGGTGGAATGGCATCATATGCTTGTACGACCTTCATATACGGATTATCATGAAAAGGTGAAGATGATGATGACAAAATGACTATACAATTGTCAATCACACCTTTTTAATCAACCGATGAGCCCGAAACTCTCTAATTATGGAGAATGAAGCATCTTGACACACTATCGGCAACGGAATCGGACGAAATCAAAACGTCTAAATGGTAGAAATCCTTGTCGCCAATCCCAAGTGAGCCCAAGGGGTAACCCAAAGTGAGTGATGGTGCCTTTTCATGAACAATCTCTCTTCTTTCCACACCCCAAGTTCTCCGCCTCTTGAACATTTCAACAAGATCAATACTGAGGCATTTCACTCTCTGCATTCAAATTCTAAGAAAACTAACGTTAATAAATGATATCTCCTCTAACCCTACAAGCTACTAACTGTCTAATCTATCAAGATCTCGTCCTACTACGACTATCCAATATTTCTTTCGCCCCCCCCCATTCTATAAGTAACAGTGACAGCTCTACTACAGGATGTAATTTTTTCGCGCCTACATTGGTTCTGAAATAAGAGACTTAACTGAAATGAAATGTTCATTAGACATCCATGAAGTCACCACTCTAAAAGGACAAACTAACTTTTACTTAAAATCATTGTATTTTCGCGCTTCTTAGTCCACTTAGTTGATTGCGAGCGAGAGTTCCCTCCCACAGAAAGAGACTTAATCTGAAATGAATGCTCATTAGACATCCATGAAGCATACATTCTAAAAGGACAAACAACTTGTTTAGACTCTCGTACTTGCTTCTTTGTCCATTTAGGTGATTGACTAGTTCCCTCCCCAGAATCTGAAACAGGTTTTTTCTTAACAACTTTTTTCTTAACAACTTTCTTCCTAACAACTTTCTTCTTAACACCTTTCTACACACCACTCCTAACCTTATTTTTCATCGCCCTATCTTTATTACCTTTTTTACCTGCACATCTTCCATCTTCCACATTTCTACCACAATAAACCAACACCTCTCTCCAGTCATTTTTCATGTACCATAACTGATAACCATGGGCTACACCATAGTTTGCCAATGCCAACTTTAACTGATGTGGAGTCTCATATCTCATGCCTAGTGTTGGTTCCATCTTATCCCAAGGGATGTCAGAGTCAAATGCGGGATAAAGTACACCGCTTTGGACCTTATTCACATAATCTATTTGATTCTCATCAGGATCAACTAGTGGTGTTTCAGTTTCATGATGTTTAGCAGTACCTCTAAATATAATCCTAGCACTACATAGCTTATTCAGGAATGGGTCATGTGTACTAATGTTCTTAATCACAACACTTTCACCCTCAGTCTAAAAGTCTACATTTTCTATTTCTTCACAATCATCACTACCATAATACTCATCATCACTAGATTCTATACTATTATGGTTTTGTTCCTCATTTCTTTCTAACTCAGCCAATTCCATGATATCATGCCCAAAGTGTTCAACATACATATCTATCTCATTTCTATTTTCATAACCAACCTTCAACATATCACCAATATCTTGGTTTGACCTAAGTTCTCTAAGACCTAAATTTAACTTACCACCAGTTTGACAATAATAAAGCTTTTCAAAGCAACCATGTGGAACTAACCTTAAAGCTATTTCTTTTAGATGCTCGTATGACATATCATGTAAATTGGTATCATTCAACTCTTTCATATGACCCTGATTGTATTTCAAAGGAGAACAAGTGAAAATACCATCATAGTTGAAATAGATAGTGAACAAATCCTTCTTTGCTTTCTTCTTCTTCTTTGGTTGACCTGCAATTACAGTTAATTAAGAAAATTAGGGTTTTAAAAAAATTAGGGTTTTTTATAAACTTAATTAAAGATAAAATTGTTAGGGATAAATGATATTATCTTTAGCCATAACAGTTAATTAGAATTATATAGCGATAACAGTTAATTAAAATTGTGATTTAGTATTAGGGTTCATAGGAAAGGGAAAGGAATTGGGGGTGGATTTGTTTAAGTGAATAAAGTGTGTGTGTCGTAACCCTAATAATTTATCCGTTATGTGTTTAGTGTAAATCCATCGTGGCATTGACTTCTTTGGTGTATAACAGATTTGGCATTGACTTTTGTTAAATTAAGTAATAAAAAACCCGGTGTCAGCGTGTATGTTAACTGCCACGGTGTCGGTAAAAATGAATGAAATGGGTGATATCCGAACAAGATTTGAAAGTTCGTTGGTCTAGACAGTACGAAATTTAGTTCGTTGGTGAAGTCGGGACAATTTTGAAACTTCGTAGGTATTTTATGACATTGACCCTAATTGGCACTGTAAAAGTTTTGGGTAAAACTATGCAAAATTGTCTTGATATTTGCTTAAGTGTATTAGACTAAGGTGGTGTTTGAATTTAACTTTATTGACTTAATATGAAAAAAACTGAATTCATTAAGTTAATGAAAATTATTTGTTTGTGACTTAATAAAAAAAATAACTGAAAATATTAAGTAATATAACTGATGATGTCTGCATTAAATCATCTCTTGATTATAAATGACTTAATATAACATTTTAACAAACAAGCCCTTAGATGGTGTTTGAATTCAATTTAATGGACTTGGATATGAAAAAAAAACTAAATACATTAAGTCATATGAAAACTATTTTTTTATGACTTAATAAGGAAAAGATTACTATAAATATTAAGTAATAAAACCGAGAATGTTTGTATTAAATCATCTTTTAATTAAACACGACTTAATAGAAAAATTTAACAAACACGCCCTTAACACTTATTAGTTTCATTTTATTAGCTTTGCAATATCGACGAAGCTTGTTACTCGTTTGCCTTCTAACACTATATAAATAATAATAATTAATTAGGTTACATAATCAAAATATAAATAAAAATATTAAAGTTAAAGAATTGTTCACACAGGTACCTTTAATAGTAAATTTCAAATGAGTCGATTTTGGCATAATTTTACACTATGGAACATAAAATTATATGTTTCACAGAACTTTCGAAAACCTTCTCGGTCGATCCATGTGCATAACGATTGTTTTGATAAACGTAAACCATATGAACAGGGCCGTTTTTAAGAAAGTGCAAAAGGTGTGATTGCACAGGGTCATCGCTTCATTAGGGTCATCAAATTTCATGCACTTCTATTATTTATATATACCATATGTATATCATGTGTGTGCTTAATGGTATCTTTATGATAATGACACGAAGTAACTAAAATCCACGAGACGGCCTTGCATATGACTGCGTTTACAAACCTGCAAAGATATAAATTGTTGTACGATAAGCGAGTATTACGTATCCTTTTTCTAAAAAAAGGTGATATTTTATATATAAAATTAAAGTGTAGTTATCTCTAGAATTATACTATACAACTATTAGTACAAAAAGTGTGACGGGGTATAAGATGGATTTGGGATGCTTATTGGATTGGGCCAATAAGTTATTGATGGATTGGATCTTGCACTAAACCAAGTAATAAGACGATTTCTTGCACGAACAAAGGCAAGCCATTAGCCGTGGGGACGAACCCCACGATTAAGCTCCGGCATAAGAGTAAGAAATCATGTTTGTTAGAGAATGTCAGAGCGTATGTGTATAAATACGAGTCAGAAAATCGTACCTTTTTGGAATGTTAGAGACCCCTTTTTATAGGTGAGCCCAATACTAGGTTTTCCTAGTATTTCGCTTATGTTCGTTAGTAGTCGGAGTGGGACCCTTGTCGGGCAAGGATTCGCTTGTAATCGTGGTTGCGGACACAGATCGCCTTTCGCATACGTGTTACGGAAGTATCTTATCTGCGTGTGTCTTAAGACATCCGGGCCGTACCCAGCTTATCTTTGGGCTTAGTGGCAGCTCGTATGTTTTTTTGTGTTAGGCCTGGGCTTAAATGTGTATAGTACGAATTAAGCCCGATAAGCTTGTTATTCGTACTATATGTCATCAAGTCCCCCTAGTCTAGTTCGTTTATTGCGTATAGGGTTTCTTGTTGTGCGCAGTAAATGTTACTAGACTAAGGTTCTGTGATAGTTCCGCTTCTTCCGCGGTTATTTGCTTCTCCGTGATGTTTCCTTGTACCTGTTAGGTGAAACGTGTGAGACGTGGACTCGTCTTGGCCTTTCGTCTTCTGACTAATTTAACTGTGTGGTCCACTTGTCTAACTGTCATCACTATTTTTTACTTTTAATCCTATTCGTTGACTCGGACGTCATGGACACGTGTGCCCATCTGAGATTAATTTGAATTAAATATACCATGGGTATAAATACCCGATTCAGTTTTCACTGTTTTCTTTTCCTCTTCTCCCACCATTATCGCCATTGTTAAAAATTCTTCGAGCTTTTTAACTATTTCCTCTGCGTTGTGCCCTTCTTCGAAGAACTTTTAGACTTTTAGGTTAGGCTTTGATCCTTTTTTATTTTTTATCATGAGCAATATTCCAGATATTAATTCTGTTCTTAGTTTCTTACTCAGAAAGGTCTTGACATTTTTTGTCATAATTTTCATATTCCCGAGGATGTTCATCCGCAATTGCCTAGTCCTAACCAAACGATACATGAAATGCTCATTGGGAAGATTGATGTTTATACCGTATTCTTTGAGTATGCCAACTTCCAATTACCTCTTTCCACTTTCCTTGTTAATGTGCTTAGGCATTTTCGCATCAATTTGTCCCAACTTTCTGTTATTGCGGCGGCCAAAGTTTCGCACTTCGAGATCTTATGTCGTGTTCATAGTATTGAACCAACGGTTGGATTGTTAGGTTGTTATTACGTAAATTATAAAACAAAGGTGGGTGTCTTTTAGTAAACGTTCTGATAGTGACGCCGTATGTTATACCAAACCCCTAGATTCACTTAAACACTGGAATGACCACTTCTTCTAGGTCGACTCCTTTGCTTGTCCGACTTCCTTTCCGTGGCATACCGATAAGTAGGTCTCTAGAGACCCTTTTCCAAAGTCAACTGAGTTTAACGCGGACGATTATGATGTCCTTGTTGCACATCCAGCTCCGTTCGAGAAGTTTTCGGAGCCCTTCCTTTATTTGGTTGGAATGAGGATACTTATCCCAGTTTTCTTCATGACGACGGAATGGGTGGGTGTTTGTCATTATACATTGTTCACCTTTTAATTTTTTGATCTTATTTTTGATTATTTGTTCATTTTTGCAGAGATGGACTTGTCTGTTTTCATTTATGCTGTGGATCCTACTAAGGTAAAGGTTGTCGAGAGAGAGCATGATGAGGGGGAAAAGAAACTTCTAGAATCCACCATAGGGCATGTGGTTCCGCTCCTACCGGTTGCCCTAGCCCACTCCGGAAGTGAATTGGAGGTGAGAGTGGATAAGTTGTTTGATGAAGGTGGTAGTGCGGATCAGGGGGATTCTGCTGCCGACGGTGGTCATGATGCTGAGATTGAATTGGTCACGGGGGTTGAGAATATTGCTGCTGAGAATGTTATTGTTGAGAGGCCCAAACGCCAACGCAAGAAAAGGCCAGTGGTTACGGATGCTAGTGGTTCTTCCCATCCTCTCAAGAAACTAAGGAGGGACAACAGAACTTCTAGTGGGGTTGCTACTAGGGGTAAATCTCCGTCTGTCCTCAAAGAGCTATTGGCAAGTAGCATTCTGAACGTTGAGGTTGGTCTTGAGGCTGTGGCAATCTTTCCTTTAATTACTTCTTCAATATCTGCCACTCTGGGGCGTGAGGGTGGTGATCCCACTGATTCTATTACCGGACCCAATCTTCGTACCATTGGTCCATCTGAAAGGTTTGTTATCTCTTTAGATTCTTCCTATCACTCTAGTACAAATGCTTTTGGCGCTGAAGTTGATTCTATTATCAGCTTCGCTGTCCTTCCACCAGTGATGACCGAGGCTGTGGTTACCTCCCATGTTACCAGTGTTCATTCTATTCCAGTTCCAGAGACGGGTACCAAGATTACTTCTCCGGTTCATGCTTCTATGTTTCATAACTCTGACTACACAGAGACAGCGAGACCAGATGTTGCGAGTCCCTCTAATTCTGCTAAACAAGATCTTTTGATGGGTTCTCAGGAGTTGAATATTGAAACTCTCCACAAAGTCTTTGTCTACAATAGAATGTGCTTAATGACTCTCTTTTGGATGATTTTGATGTCTCACGTGAGTTTGTTGATCATTTGGCCCCTCCTACATTGTTCTCTCAGATCCGCGAAATGAACCATCATCATTTGTTTACGGAGTTTAACGTTAGGACCGCTCGCCAAGCTTGCCTAAATGTGGATGTTAAAATGTGGACCGAGTATTGTCTTAGTAAGAGGAGTAGGTTGGAATCAGAATGTAAAAAACAAGCTGATTTGTTGAAGGTTATAGATATGAGATTGAGAACTTGAAGGCTCAACTATTGCTGAAGGAAGCTGAAGCTACGGAGGCTGTTCATCTTCGTGCTTTGGTTTCTGCCGCTGAGGCCACAAAGAAAATGCATGCTGATGAAATAGATGCTCTGAAACAGAGGAATGTGGCTCTTGAGAATGTAAAGGATTCTCTTGATGGGAAAGTCACAAAGCTCCAATCTTTGATTTCTGCCAAGGGTCTTGAGCTTAAGGATTTGAATGTTGTTGTGTCTTTCCTTAAGTCTTAGAATGACGGCCTTGTGGATTAGGTATGCACCCTAGAACTTATATGTCTTGCATACTCTTCTCTCTTTTCCCTTATCTGTTTATACTTTTTTTTGTTGCAGGTGCATGCGCTCCCATGTTCCAGCCTCCGTGATCAAGTTTCAGGATATGAGCGGTTGAAGGAGCAGATTGAAGAGTTCCAAGATGCTCAGATGAATATTGTTAATAATAAGGTGGTAAAGCTGGATGCTGATATTTTGGAGATGGCTCTTCATTTGGAGGAGAAGTTTTATCCTTACCTCCTTACCACTATATCTGGCCGGAGGTGGATTTTGACCCGTGGCCTAAAGCTTGCTATTGTTAAATGTTTAAATTCGCCAGAATACCTTATGACTTTGGGGTCGGCTATCAGCCGTGCTATTGAGAAGGGAATGCAAAGTAGACTGTCGGCTGGCATTGACTACTGGAAGGCAGGTAGGAGTTTGGCGGATGTTGTTGTTTATAATCCTGCTGCGGAAGCGGATTACAATTCCGCCTTTTAGAGGCTCCGTAAGGTGGATTTCTCTTTACTTTCCGACCTGAGCTCTCACAAGGATAAGAGCGTTGCGGATATTATAAATTTAATTCCCCTTGAGGGCTCTCTTGCGGATGCTCCTGGAATGAGTGAGTTACATCCTGATATTAAGCAGCTGACACTTCCTATTCATCGCGCTGAAGACCAAGTGGTCATTGGTGAAACCTCTTTGTCATTTGCCTTAAGTGTTGCCAATTCTCGGGTTGAAAGGATTAGGAAAAGTGTTGCGGCCAACATTCGTCTCTTGCTGAGGCTATGGTTCCTTTGGTTGAACCTTTGTCCGTTGAAACTCTAACAGGTGCGGTAGGTGCCTCCAACAGCGTACCAACCACCGTTGCGACTACGACGGCCCTATCCACTACTTTTGCTTCTACAAGCTCCATTCCTCTTATCACTATCGAAGATTATGAGATTGTAAATGCAGATAGTCAGGAAGATGCTCAGGATAATGTTTAGGGAAATGTTGCTTCTTTCCTCATAGTTGAATTTAAGAAGGAAGAGCTAGATACTACTCCGGAACATAACCCACCTAGTTGAACCTATCTTGTCACGGTGCTTCTTGGTTTTTCTTTTGTTATTACTATATACCGCGGCGGTATGTGGCCTTTTTGCAGTGGTTCTTGTACTTAGACAAATTTTGCAACACTTTAACATTTCCACTGTTTAAATGCTATTACTGCTATCTTTTGATATCGTTAGTGATACGTTTGTTTAAAATGATAGTCTTGTTTGAATACTTGTGGGTTATTCTCCCGGTACTGGGCTTGCAATACCTCTTATGTACGTTGAGTGAATTATTAGGTTACTCATCCTTTTGTTATACGAAATAACATTTATTGGGTCATGCCCTGTTGCGTGTGCGTCTTATTCACATACATAAATAACTTTGCAAAGTAAAAAGGAAATTTTTTAAGATAAACTTGTGAAGGTAGCTAATCTTTACTTTTTCATTAAAATTTCAAAAGACATTACAAAAAATAAGATAAATTAAAGTGCAGTCCTCCCACTACGGAATCCGCATGGGTGAGGTGCTTACATTTCATAAACATAGCATTTCTTAAGATTGCGGACATTCCATGTTCGTGGAAGTTGCTTTCCGTCGCGGTCTCTTAACTTGTATGTGCCCTTGTCTAATGCTTCAGTTACTTCGTATGGTCCTTCCCACTTGAGGCCTAGCTTTCCTATTTCTTCCGCACGGCTTGCATCATTGCTATGGTACACGAGGTCTACTGGCTTGAAGCTTGTGCTGCGGACCTTTGAGTTGTAGTATTTTTCCATTTTTTCTTTGCTTTTTGCCTCGCGGATCGCTGCCTATTCTCTTCTTTCTTCCAAGAGGTCCAGATTGATGTCCAAAGCTTCATCATTTTGCACCATATCCACTTCCGCTGTCCTTAGTGTAGGCATGCCAATTTCTGTTGGGATAACTGCTTCCGTTCCATACGTTAGTGAAAAAGGAGTGTCCTCGTTGCTGGATTTGATCATGGTGCGATGTGCCCATAGAACATGAGAGATTTCTTCCATCCAATTCTTGTTTCTTACGTCTAGCCTTGCTTTGATTCCTTCTCCTAAGCTTCGGTTTGCCCTCTCTACTAACCTATTTGCTTGCAGATGTTTTACGGAGGCAAAACATTGGCGGATACATAACTTTTTGCACCAATTTTTGAATGGGTTATCTCAGAACTGTTTTCCTTTATCAGAGATTATCTCTCCTGGGAGTCCAAATCTGCAAACTATATTATCCCACACAATTTTTTTGACTTGGTTGGCCGTTATGGTTGCCACTGGTTTTGCTTCAATCCGCTTTGTGAAGTAGTCAATGGCTACTATCAAGAATTTAACTTTACCAGGACCTTCCGGAAAAGGTCTGCCTATATCAATTCCTCATTTTTAGAATGGCCATGGGGACGTGATTGGGTTAGCTTTTGCTGTGGATTTCTTGTGACAGATCGATGAACCTGGCAGTCTTGGCATGCCCTTATCAATGCCCTTGCATCCTTGTGCATAGTAGGCCAATAATATCCAGTTCGCAAAGCTTTAGCAACTACGGATCTTGTGCCTGCATGCATGCCACAAGATCCTTCGTGTATCTCTCTTAGAACATAATTTGCTTGAAGCGGCCCGACGCACCGTAGCCATGGTCTGAGAAAACTTTTCTTGTACAGGACCCCATTGATCACGGCGAATCGCTATGATTTGCGCCGCACCGTTCTTGCCTTATTTACCTCTGCTGGGAGAGTTTCTTCTGTAAGGTACTCATAAATCGGGGTCATCCATGTATCCCCCTCCTCTTCTACTACTGCCAATACTTCCAACTCGTTTATTGACTTCTCTTTGAGTTCTTCAACCAACACTTGTTTGCTTATGTGTACAAAGCTAGTGGATGTTATTTTGCTCAGTGCATCGGCTTTTTGTTTTCACTTCTGGGTACTTGTTTGATTAAGAACATCTTTAAGCCATTGGTGAATGTCCTTACCTTTTCCAGATACCGAATCATGTCTGCTTCCTTTGCTATGTATGTTTCGTTGACTTGGTTAGCCACTAATATAGAGTCCACATTTGCCTGGAGGTTTTTTACACCCATCTCTTTCGCTATCCTTAATCCTGCATTCAAAGCTTCATATTCAGCCTCGTTGTTGGTTGCCTCGAACCTGAATCTCAGAGCATAGGTGAATTATGCTCCTTCTTGATTTGTGAGTATCAGTCCTACTCTGGAACCGTCCATACAGGACGATCCGCTCGTAAACAAAATCTATGGTTTCGGAAGTTCTTATTCGACCTCCATTGGAGTGTCCAGAGAATCCTCTTTCGAACATTCAACTATGAAGTATGCTAAGATTTATCCCTTAATGGATACTCTTGGTCTATAGTGTATGGCATATTCTCCCAACTCTATACTCCATTTTTGTGGCCTTCCTGCCACTTCCGGTCTTGACAATACTTGCTTTATGGGTTGGTCCGTGATCACTATAATTGGGTGTGCTTGGAAGTATCTTTTCAGACGCTTGCTGGCATGCACTAGTGCCAGAACCAATTTTCCCATTGATATGTAATTCACTTTCGGACCTCTTAAGGCACGACTAACAAAATAAATTGGCATTTGCTTAGCTTCCCTTTCAATCATTAAGACTGCACTTACGGCTTCTTTTGCTGCTGCCAGGTAGACAATGAGCTCATCTTTTTCTTCTGGTGCGGTGAGCGTGGGAAGTTTTGCTATGAGCTGCTTCATTTGTTTAAACGCAGACTCAGCTTCCTCGGTCCAGTGAAAGTCACTTTTCTTTGTGCACATTTTTAAAGTTTTGAAGAACGGTAATGATTTCTCAGCTGACTTGGCTAAGAACATGTTCAAGATTGCCAGCTTTCCATTCAACTTTTACACGTCCTTCAAACATTTCGGAGATGGAAGACTTAAAACAACGTCTACTTTATCCGGACATACCTTTATTCCTTTGGTATTGACTTTGTATCCTAGGAACATCCCTTCTTCTACCCCGAAGGTACATTTTTTTGGATTCAGCTTCATGTTGATTTCCCTCAGGGTTTTGAATGTTTCTTCGATGTCTCTAATGATTTTGTCTTTTGTACGGTTTTTAATGACTAGATCGTCCACATATACCTCAAGATTCCTGCCGATTTGCTTATGGAATGCTTTGTCCACCAGACGCTGGTATGTTGCCCCAACATTTCTCAGACCGAAAGGCATCTTGGAGTAGCAAAATATTCCTTGGATTGTGATGAATGTTGTCTTTTCTTCATCTTCTTTTGCCATTTTTATTTGGTGGTAACCCTTGTATGCATCCAAAAAGCATTTAAAAGGAAATCCGCAGAGGGATTCCACCTTCCAGTCTCTTTCCGGTAGCGGATATCCGTTTTTCGGGCATGCTTTGTTCAGGTCTTTAAAATCTACACACATCCTCCAGCTACCATCGTGCTTTTTTACCATTACCAGATTAGATAACCAACTCTGGTAGTGGACCTCTTTTATGATACCGGCATCAACGAGTTTTTCAACTTCTTCTTGTATTGCTTGGTTCTTGTCTGCTGCTTGACCTCTCCTCTTTTGCCTGATTGGAGGGCATCCTTCCTTTATGTTCAATCGATGTTCTGCTATATGCCTTGGGATGCCGGTCATATCCGCGGGCTTCCAGGCGAACACATCTAGGTTACGTTGGAGTAAGTCGCATAGCTTGTTCCGGCCTTCCTCTGTAAGAGTAGACCCATTCATTATTGTTTGTTCTGTGTATTCTAGGTTTATTGCTACCTTGATTCTTTCTTCTATGGCTTGATGGGCGGCTGGAGGTTGTCCCTCTGGTCCTAAGACCGCTGCACATTTGATTGGAATGATCCTACTGCTTTTTAGTGTGAGTATTCCTCCTGCTACAGGAAATTTTAACATTCCGTGAGCTGTTGACGAAACTGATTGTATTTTCCTGACTCCCGGTCTTCCAATGATTCCGTTATATGGAGATGATGATCTTACTATCACAAAGTTCATCCAAGCCGAGGTTGAATGTTTCTCGTCTCCAATCTTCACCAGTAGTGATATTTGCCCCAACGGCCATATGATTTCGCCACTGAACCCTATTAAGGGGGCAGTGGCCGGAACCATTTGATTTTTTATTTCCGGGCGGAGTCTATTGAAGCAATGTTTGTACAATATTTTTGAAGCTAACCCGCCATCCACATACATGCGGTGTATGAAGTGGCCTCCGATTTCTGCTTTAATGATCATTGGTCCTTCAGTTCCTTCTTCCTCTTCTAGAGGGGGGAATGAGATTTCTGGATCGGGGAAAAAACTTTGAGTAATTCTTTGTCTAGCCACCCTCTGCCATGGTTATACCATCAGTATTGCCAAGGCCTTATCTCTGTTGGATGTTCCCCCTTTCTTGTTTGTTTTTGGCTGATCCTTGCCACTGTTTTGCTTTAGCTCTTTGATTACATGTGATAATTTCCCATTTTTCAGCAATTCTTCTATTTTCCTCTTCAACTGCATGCATTCATCGGTGTTGTACCCCACTTCTCCTTGAAACTCATAAAATTTATTGTTGTTTCTTTTTTCGACCGAAGTCGTCATTGGAGGTGGAGTTTTAAATTTTCCTTTTTCCAAGGCTAGAATCTCTTTTGGAGATTTTGAGAGAAGAGTAAATTTGTCCTGTCTTCGCTCTGACCTGTGCTGATTTTTAAAACCTCCTTTTTTGAAATTTTGTTTATGTCCGGCCTCCTGTTGTTTCCATGGTGGAAGTGACTTCTTCCGCTCTTGGTTACCAGCTGCCACCTCCCCCCCTGAGGAAGGACGTGGTTATCTTCATCATCTCGTCTACTGACTTAGGGATTTTGTCATGCAAACATTTGATCAGTTAAGGGTTTGTAATTCCATGCATGAACCTGAGATTCTCATGACTTTCGGTGCCCCTTTCACATCCCTGCTTTCAATCTTGAATCTATGCATGAAATCCTCTATAGACTCTCCTTCTCGCTGCTTGATATGGTGGATTTCCACAGGATCTTTGATGCATTTTTTCTGCTGACGAAAATTTGCCAGAAATGCCTCTTTCAGATCATCTTAGCTGTCTACGGATTCTAGAGGGAGGTCATCGAACCATACCCTAGCAGACCCAGTAAGTGTGAAATTGAACATGTGGCCTGAAAGATCTTGAGGTGATCTTTCGGGTCCTCATTTTCGTCAAACGTTTTGACGTGACTTGGCATACGGGTCCTCTTCGGGAGATCAAAATAGCGGATACGGGGAGTGAACATATCAGTTTCCTCGCACACCCATGGCTGGGATAAGTCGTCATCCTCAATGCTTGATCTTTGATTTTTTGACCGTGACTTCTAGTGTCCTCCTGCACTACCTTCACTTTCTGACAGTGCTTCCGTCTTGCGTGAGGATGCTCTTTTGTTATGGTGTTTCTCAGGAGTGAGTTCTGTTCCTCTTGAGCGGGAACTTTGGTAACAACTTTCAGTATCTCTGCGACTGATGTGGTACGACTCATGCCTTGAGTCATTTGAGTATGCGGATATACTCTTCCCCTTGTCTCCTAGCCTATGGAATACACCCTTCTCCAGCCTTTTGAACACCGTTTTTCTTTCCGGATCTTTCTTTCTTGGTGACTCGGATCGGCCGCGCCTTGGTTCAGGACTTCCGGACACGCTGCGGATACATCTAGATCCGACCCTCTTTCTGAGGAGACCTCCTCGAAGTTAAGACGAGCTTTCACTACCTTAAGCTTTTCTTTCTGTACCTTCTTTTGGTGCATTTTCTCAGCTAGGATCTGCAACAACTAGTTGTAATGCTTATCACAATATTCCCTAAGGGTTGCGTCGGTTGCGAGCCCGTTTAGATTTCCTTGCGGAATTTCTTTTTCCTTTCCTATCGTGTTTCGCACGACGGACGTGGGTGCGGCAAGGTTGCAAAAATCGTTAGGCGGTCGGGTACCGCCTAGCGATTAATCGGTTAGGCGGGGATTAATCGGGGATTATTCAGATTGGACTTTTATATATAAAATTATAAAATTTTAAAAATATATGCCCATTTTTGTCCGATTTATCCCCGATTTGGCCGATTTCTATCCGTAACCGAGTTGGCCGATTTAGCCGATTTTATCCGATTTGACCGATTTTTATCCGATTAATCGGTATGTTGGTCGATTTTTGACCAAACCAATTAATAAGGCCGATTAATGAAAATCAAGGCGGTTTTATATGTGAGAAATCACATATCCGTTTTATGCCAAAAATGACCCTAAAAAGATGAAAAATGGATATATTATGCTTGTATATGTGTGTTTTGTCTTTTGTGATGTGTAGGTACGGATATTGCAAATATCACAAGAAAAGAGCCAAAACCAGACAAAAACGAACACGAGACGGAATGAGTACACAAGAGCCGGGAATTATCAAGCTTTGGTCAACAAAAGTCAACCAAAGGTCAACAATGGTCAACCCACAAGATGACAAAACCTTTGAAATTACCAATGAGCTCTTAATGTTAAAACATTTTCACAAAAAGTCCTTAAATCAATAAAACCGTTAGTCCTTTTATATTAAAAGACTAACGGTCGTTAAATCCAAATTATATAATCCTTTTAACATTTAACCGAGCCCAATTAAATCCCCAGCCCAAAACACTTTTTCAGCCCAAGTCAACACCTCTATTAGACTCGGTCAAAATTTCAAACGAAGAAAAAGAAAAAGGCGCGAATATTAGTTTTTTACTATTCATTCATCCTCCCCAAAAATTACCCTGCATCAAAATTGAAAGGTTAAATCCCTCTTTTCTTTAATTAACTTACGTGGCTTAAAGATTCGAGTACCAAGCTCCAATTCAGCAAAGAATTACATCACCAAAAGCTTATGATTGGTCAAGATGACACAAGGGATGACACGTATACTACAAAGAAACACACAAAAGGAGGAAATTTACACTGAAATCAATGCAAAAGAAGCACAAGCCTCCAAGGAAGTTGGATTGCCACGCTGGCAATCCGTGTGCTTTATTCTCATCCAACGGCTAATGACCAAGATCCAATGATTAGAAGAAGATCAATGGCCAAGATTAGAAGCTGCCAAGGAGCGTGTAAAAGACCTAGATCCTTCCACTCTTGCCTATATAAGGAGCTCACCTCTCACTCACAGGATGGAGTTTTTTGAGTGTAGTTTTTAGAATAGTTTTTAGCTTATGTTAATTTAGCTTATTTGTAATCGTTTTTAGTGTAATACTTTCAATTTAATGTAATTTTTCTTTCAAAAGTTTGTATTCAGCTTTAGTAATCAATAAAAGCTTGTTTTATCTTATTCAAATTGCAATTTCCTGTTTTTACACTTTTATGCACTAATGGTTTGAATAAGCTCTTTTAATACTGTTCATAAGCTAAAATCTGTTCTTAAGCTGCTAAAAACTCTCAAGCTTGAATACTCCTTGGAATTGGATGGCTGCTTTGAGTATTCAAGCTGGTAATAGTTCCTGATGGTCAGGAGTTAGGATTAGACTAGGAATTGATTAAGCTTAAAGCTATAAGCTTAAGCTACTGTTATAAGCTCTATTTTGAGCATTCACCTCTGTTTAGCTGAGGTGGAGGTACTCATTTCTTTTCCTTTTTCTATTTACTTTGCTGTCACTTTATTTTCTAGTTATACTTTGCTGTTAGTTTAATATTGCTTGTTATTTTCTTATTGTAGTTTAGATTTGCTTAATACTGCTTGTTATAGTTGATTAATGCTTATTTTGTATTCATTGTTAGTTTAAAACTTAGATTGCAAGTATTTGTTAAAATTCAGTGAAAAAATCAAAAATAGTAGCATAGTTTGTTGTCTTATTGCTTCTGCTTATTTAGTAGTTAAAATCTGTTAGTTAGGACTTATTATAGCTTAACAATATCTGGTATTTGAAATTTGAGTCTTAATTCTCAATTTTGTAAGCTAAAAATGATTTTAAGTACCTTAAGGGGGTGTTTGGCTTATGGCAGTACTAACTTGAGTTAGTACTGTCAAAGCTATTTGATCCTTTTAAGTTGATTTTAAAACTCAAATTTAGTTTTATAGAGTTTGGATTTAAGGACTTTGTAGGTTAAAATAAGTTTTGATCTAGTTAAAATATAGGATGATAGATCTGTGGTTATAGGTTCAGCTTATTAAGGTCTTTTAGCTTAAGTTAGTTTCTAGTTGTGCTAATTGCTTCCATTGCTCTTAATTTGGTGTTAAAAAGTTGTAGAAATCAAGTCTTAGGTCTGCACCATTTGTTTTGTGTTTTATGGTCAAATGCATCAGATAGTATAGATAGCTTTTAGCCATTTTCAAACTAAAAAATCAGAGGGTAAAAGTTAGATTTAGGTTTTCAAAATTTGAGCACAAGTAGTTTGTAGGGTAATGTTAATCTGTTTGAGCTTATTTGGTTATCTGTTTTTAGCCTACAAATCAGCACTTTGTCATTTTCATTAAGTTTTAAAAAACCAAAAAAATAGTGTCATTCTGTCTGCATCAGCTTTTTCCATAAGCTTTTTCTTAGCTTTAATAGATTTCAAATTACTTTTCAAAAGCTGTTATAAGTAGTTTGGAAGATAAGCTTTAAGGTGATATAGGTCTAATTTCCATAAGGATCCATTTGAATGCTAAAAATTAAGCTCAAAGTTGCCCTTTAAGACTGTTTGGTAGCCAGTTTTTTGCAAAGCGCTTATTTGAATTTTTCAGCTTATGGCTATTTCTTTTTGCTTAATTCTTGTTCATGCTTGCTCATTAGGTTAGTGGTTAGTTGCTTCTAGCTTATTTAGTTCTGTCTTTAGCTTATTCTAGTTTTCTAGCTTAAGTAGTATTAGTGAAAAAGCCAAATTTACTTTAAGTCATTTCTGTCTGTTTTAGAAGATGTTTTCTAGCTTGTTTAATAGCTTTCATAAAAAGTTTCTTTTATAAAATTTGTTCCTTACAAGCTGCTTTATAACTTTGTTTTAAAAGTTTTTGAAAAATAAAAAAAATAGCAAAAAGTTAAGCCACAGGTTCGAACCTGTGACCTAACTCTTAACACCCACACGTCTCACAAACACACACACTAACCACAACACCATACTAGGGCCATCTGTTAGAAACCCACACCACTTAATATTTAAACCCTTTTTGCCTCTTTTAGTTTTAAGCACTTCGAGTGCTTTTCTGGCTTATTTAGGCTTATTCGTTTGAGCTTATTTAAAATTTTCATTTTTCCTGAGAACCTTTTACCTTTAGCTATTTTTAGTATTTTTCTTAAATTTTTAATTCAAAGTTTTATATTTTTTGTACATTTATTAGTTTTAAAACTTAAAAAATAAATAAATAATCAAAAAAATAAAATTCTTTTTTATAAAATTTCCTTTTATCATATTTTAGGATTAGGAATTAAATTAGCTTTCGTAGGTCTTAAATTTGATATACTTACTTTTTAGTCGCGTTTTCTTTAATTCCCGTTATTGTTTTTGAGCTTAATTGTTTAAATTGCTTAGTCGTTTACTTTCCTTTGCATGTTTTCAGCTGTAGAAATAGATAACCAAATCAAAATATTTGAAACTATTCAAATCATTGTCCAAATTAAAAAGGGGTTTCAATTCATAATTCTTGGGGTATAAACGATCCGGTGAACACTTACCGGTAAAACGTACGATATTTTTGTGAGATTTTCCTAATTACCTTTGTCCTCAAGGGTAGTTTTGGAAATTCAATACTTTTATATTATACGTATACTATTTGCAACGTATCACGGTTAATCCCCGCCTAGCGCCTAGGCGCTGATTAGTCGGCCGCCTAGGCCAATTTTTGCAACACTGGGTGCGGTAGGATAAGGGCTTGAGTGTGTGCTCATGGTGAGTATTTTTAGGAACGTAGTTGTGTACTGGGTCCCATGGATGGCGCCAAATTGTTAGTACAAAAAGTGTGACGGGGTATAAGATGGATTTGGGATCCTTATTGCATTAGGCCAATAAGTTGTTGATGGATTGAATCTTGCACTAAACCAAGTAATAAGACGATTTCCTGCACGAACAAAGGCAAACCGTTAGCTTTACCGTGGGGACGGACCCTACGATTAAGCTTCGGCGTAAGAGTAATAAATCATGTTTGTCAAAGAATGTCAGAGCGTATGTGTGTAAATATGAGTCAGAAAATCGTACCTTTTTGGAATGTCAGAGACCCCTATTTATAAGTGAGCAAAATACTAGGTTTTTCAAGTATTTCGCTTATGTTCATTAGTTGCCGGAGTGGGACCCTTGTCGGGCAAGGATCCGCTTGTAATCGTGGTTGCAGACACAGATCGCCTTCCGCATACGTGTTGCGAAAGTATTTTATCTGCGTGCGTCTTGAGACATCCGGGCCGTAGCCAGCTTATCTCTGGGCTTAATGACAGCTCGTATGTTTTGTTGTGTTGGGCCTGGGCCCAAATGTGTATAGTACGAATTAAGCCCGATAAGCCTATTATTCGTACTATACGTCATCAACAACAAAAGTTATATTAATTGAATGTAGCATAAGAATCTTACCAAACGAATTAACTCTGATTGTTTTTAGCCGAACATTACACGTGATTTGCATTTTACATATTAATAATGTAGTTTTATTATGGAAAAAAGATATTTTAAAGTTAATTTAAACTTTAGAGGTAAAGTTCCCTCACATAGATAATACTGTGACCTAGTGCGAGACTCGATTTTCTTTATCATTGTGAGAAAACGTTACTTTTAAAGTTCAAATGAACTTTAAATTATCCTTATCATTTTATTATATATAAATATATCTAAACTTTTTTGATATCTGTGAGAGTGTACTGAAATTTGTATTAAACATATAACTTGAACACAGATTCATTTACGTAAAAACTGATTTATACGACGAAGTTGCAATTAGCTACATTAACTTGTCGCTTCAAATTTAATTTATAGAGATGTTTTAAATTTTTATAAATAGAAATTCGTTAGAGTATAGAATCATTGATTTTATCTGTAAAAAAGGAAAGTATAAAGACTATCGAGATATTCGTTAGCTAGGGTTTCGTATCTTTCTATATATATAAAGGGTATTTGATATAACAACTAAAAGTAGTTGCATGTGAGTATCAAACGTTGCAATTTTAAAATGTTCCATGAGTTATAAACTAATTACAAACATTTGATATTTTAATTTCCCATGTTTCTTATTAGACAAAATATAGTACTATTGTTGTTTCTAGATATCATTAATATTCAACAAATTATATATATACAACCAAAATTATCATCAAATGTAAAGTTATTTGTTAAAAGTATATATAACTGAAGAAAGCATGGAATCAGTTATGCCATGTATATTTCTCTTCAGTGTCAAAACATGTGTTTATTTCATTCGCGTTTGATAATTTTGATTTCCTTGCATTCGAGGCAGTGGAGCTTCTTAACAAAGTCCAACGAGTTATGCATAATAATTTTATGACACCTAAATACATAAATGTAATTTTTCAAAAAAAATTAGTTTTGAAATTTTTCTTTAATAAATTACAATATTGTTTGGTTTGGTGGTGATGGTAGAACAAACCCTTGATGTGGAGTACCTACTATCTATTGATTAAAGGTAATCGTTTAATTATTAGTGTTATATAAACCAGAAATTAATCAATTTTTTTGATGCTAAACCAACTAATCTCTATCTTTTACTCATCAACTATCCTTTAAATGATGTTGATAAAGTTTTATGCAATAATTACTAGTTGAGTTTGTAGCATATACAATAGCAAGACTGATTATATTGTTTATCTTTTAAATCTAGCTTACTTTCGAGATTCAATTAGTAAAAAACGATATTTGATTTAACAACGATTTGAAAAGATGTCGTAAGAGCTAGTATCTTACAGTTTCCAAGCATGTGCGTAATATGGTCGATCTCTTTAAACAAAATTCTTCCAAAATTCTTCTAAGTTGATTCTCTATCCCACATTGAAGAAGAGGACCGAATTCGAATTTTCAACATCGGCTGAATAATTATTCGGGACGTGTAACACGTTCTCGTTGGAGATGATGCTCATAAGAAACATCAAGGCATCGTGAAAGATGGTTACTTTCACCGTTAGTCTATACCACGATATGATGGTTATTTTGTCAATAATCCTTATGGTGAACATTGTGTTAGCAATACACAATATCTCCATAACTTTTCTTTCCACGAGTTCCATTGATGTTTTCTTTTTCGTAAAAAATAATGAAATATTAAAATACCAGTGGGTGAAATAGATGCGAAAATTAATATATTCTTGATTTTGGAGTGGGAAGATTTATGCTTTTGGAAAGTTCTTGATTCATTATTGAACACTAAGCAATTCACAAACCTAGTTAACTAAATTAATTATTTTATCATATAGTTGGTCTATTGTTCCACTTTGTTGTAACATTACTTAATTATTTAATTCAATCTTATAATGTTTTTAAAGTTTGTTTTCAGTGCTAATCTTATGTCGAATTCTATTGCCATTTATCATTATTAGCTCCAAGATAATAACATATTTAACAAGTGACAGCATATATATACGCCAATATTTTGATCGAATCTAATATTTCAATTTTTTAGGGAAAGTTTTTAGTAACATATAGTATAACATTAAGATCATTAGATGGACCTAACAGCGTAGCTAATTAACATTCAATTTCGGAACAACGAAAAGAAGATAATATAAACACTGAAGCCTCAAGACTATTGAGATCTTGCCTCCAAACTAGATCAACTGGTTTCGTGGTACCATACTCGAGTAGAAGTTAGTTTCGACACAACGCCACAGAGCTAGCTAGTGAACTAATCAAAAATATACTCTGGTCATAACATTTCTGTGTGCCAATTTATAATCTATTGCTCTTAACAACATGCATCTTGTTGGTACTATTAGTGTTATTAACTATTTTATTTAATTGTGTTTTACTTGATACCAATGGTTTTATACAAGTTTAGCTTAAGACGGGTTAGGAGATGCGGAGTGCACGCTCGTCATAGTTAACTTGATACAATTACGACAATGGTTGGTGTGTAACTGAAATGAACTGAATTTCGGTTGAGAATATAACCAGAATCTGGTCTCATGTGCAAAACAGAACATCATATAATACTCTAATGTCTCTTGATTTCTCGTGCATTAGAATTCAATTGCCAATCAGTCTTATCTAATTAAGGATTTCGTGAACCCGAGGCATATAGGGTCGAAATACTTTAATTTGAAAGTGATTACACGATTCAGATTGATATCAAGATTATAAACGATTCTCACACCAAATAAAATTCCTACAAATACTAAAGTATTTCGTGGTTTTAATCATTTGAGAGACTGTTAAGGATATGAGTGCGTAGTTTGGGAAGTTAGATAAGTTTGAGGGAAGTGATTTCAGGCGTTGGCAGAAGAAGATGCACTTTCTTCTTACCACATTGGAGGTTGTATATGTGTTTAGTACCCATATGCATGAATTGATGGAGCATGAGACGCTGGATAAGACAAGGAGACGATGCAAGTGGGAGAATGACGATTACATATGTCGTGGACACATCTTGAATGATATATTTGATGCCCTATTTGACGTATATCAAAACGTGGATTCGGAAAAAGAGTTATGGGACCAACTTGAATCAAAATACATGGTAGAAGATGCTTCTAGTAAGAAGTTTCTTATCAGTAATTTTAAAAATTACAAGATGGTTGATTCAAGGTCTGTGATGGAACAATATCATGAACTCCTTCTAATTTTGGGACAATTTACACAACATGGTTTGAAAATGGATGAATCCACTTCTGTGTCTAGTATCATAGACAAACTTCCACCCTCATGAAAGGATTTCAAACACATTTTAAAACACAAGGATGAGTTGTCAATGGTACAACTTGAAAGTCACTTTCCCATAGAGGTGTACGGTTCTTGTGGTATCCCGCATGGCCAATAAAACATGTACAACAGAATATAAACACAGAGTTGGCCATTCAGCCAGACAAACCCTAATAGCAAGATCATGACTAACCAGTGATATAACCTAAAACCTATAAAGGGTATTTATAAAAGACTTACTTGTTAACCTGTACGTGAGTAAGCTTCTTGATCAGCTTGATGAAACACCCATTTCTCGACTCAAAATTTGACAAAAAATCAAAGACTTTGCGCAAACACAAGACCGGGAATGACCTTGTGTCATTCCTTGATAAACTGACATAAATACATTACTATTAGACCCTTGAATGTATCATTAACATAAATTAGACTCAATTAGCTTTCCAACGATATAAAGAACACATTCTAACTCCTTACGGTTTGGTTTTTACAGGAAAAACAAAATTCACAAAACTGCAAGCTTCGCTTGGTATTTCCTATCCGGTTGTGTAGTCAAGAGTTGCCTGAAAGCCTGCTCTGATGGTTGAAGGCCCCTTTAGAGCTAGAGATAGGGGGCAAACGTAACGGCCTAAAGGAGGAATGTTAGTAGCTGGACGAATAATAGGTACCACCACTCCAGGCAGAGTTAGTGAGCCGTGTAATAGACGACCATTTCGCGCGGTTCGAGGGGCACTTGAGTCAGCCGCCGGCGCCCGACAGCGTCTTGACCCCTATCCAATTTTTGGGCCAATTCCCCCTTCGTACTACCAAAAAATGAGATTCTTGCCGACGGGCTGGAGAGAAGCCGGGCAGCAAAAAGAGAAGTTGGACGGCTTCTTTCATCTGGACACCCACAAATGCATTTTTGACACCTTATTTCGGAAAATTAACTTCTCGAACTCGACATTATACGAAACCTTCCAAAATTCATTAAAACATTTTAATGCGTCATTTCCATAATCATTTGTGTTCTAAACGACCAAAAAACATATACTTTACGGAGTTTACCAAAAGCCTCGTTTTGACCAGTTTGTATACACATAAGCATTCAACTAAAACAATAACCTTGACTCGGTAAGCATAAACATTTACAAAGTACTTAACCCTTGATAACAACATTCACAAACCATATTTTGTGACACCCTGTAAATTTTCATTCATTAATTTAGCCGTTACCGGTCGCTAATTTAAAATTTTAAAGTTTCGTTTAACTTTTACGTTTAACCGGGAAGTTTTCCCGCTATTTATCTGAGAATCGTCGCCGGGAGTGAACCGGGACACCAAATGTTGTAGTATTTTGGCAATAGCCACGTTTTTATATTTTAAGGCAATATTTAAAATTTTATAATTTTTGGAGATACCGTTATTCGTTTCGATACTTGCGTGAATCGTGTTTTATTTAAAATGTAAGCATATGCATGGAAGGCTTAGAAATTAAATCAAAAAGGAGCACTAGCATCTTAAAATATTGAAAACCATTGCCCCCCCCCTCCTCTTATCTTATCATACCAAAGAAAACACTCCATTGAACCTTGAGGCCAATTGAATTTTTCAAAAACAATAAGACAAGTTAACAACTAGCATTTGTCCAATCATTTTGATTGGGAGATCATTTTGGTCCCTTCTCTTCCTTTGTCCTATCCTACGCACACACACACACTACACACTTTTAGTGTGTGAAGTAATCTTGCACATATATACTATATTTCATCTCATTTTTCATTCATATCACACACACTTAGCATTTGAGTTTTCTTTTCTCTCTCTTGCTCTCCCTAGCCACGAAAAACAGACACACACACATACAAATTCATAATTTTACCATCTTTGATCAAAAACTCTTGAAGATTTGTTGAAGGTTTGATCATTTGTGTCATTCGGGTATTTGTTAAACAACATTTAGGTTGTATTAGTCTTGGTTATCCTCCTAAAAACCTTCAAACTTTGTAAGTCTTCAAATCTTTTCATAACTTGTACTTTCGTAATTATCTTGATGCATACTTACTAGTTGTACAACTTATTTTGTAAAAACAAAGATTTTAAAACTACATAAACCTTAAAAGGTTATGCTTATGGTTCGAAAATAATAAAAGAAAATATAAGGAAAGTATAGTTTTGTGATCGTGGTTATTTTTGTGTAATCAAAATGGTATGTTATAGCTTATTTGCATTCGGCTTATATAATAAGCTAATGGGAAAGCTTATTTGATTATTTTCGAGCTTATGTGACCTATATATGTTGTGTCCTAAATTAGAAAACATAAAGAAATATTTGTTCCAGCTAGTTTCTTGTAACTTAAATTTATTGAGCTTATTTCTAGCTTATTTTTGTTCGGCTTATATAATAAGCTTTTGTAAAAGCTTATTTTGATTATTTTGAGCTTAATGGGCTTATGTATGGTTCGGCCCAAATAGAAAAGGAAGGAGAATTATTTGTTTAGCTTACTTTGTTTCGGCTTATATTTGTTAGCTTATTTTTCTAGCTTATTTTGAAAGGACAAATAGTAAACTTATTCGGCTTAATAAATAAGTCTGAATATGGTTTGCTTCGCTTTTAGCGGCGTCCCACATACAAGGCCAACACCACAAGCTTATTCTTGAGCTTATGTGGTTCGGCTTATTTTATTGTGGCTTATTGTGAGCTTATTGATAGCTTATTATTAAGTCGCGTGTTTATTATTTAATGTTTTGCTTATCGGACTATATGGATAAGTAAAACTACATTTTTGGACTTAACGGGCCAAGGCCCAACATAAATACAATACACCAAGGCGTAAAGCTACGGTGTAGCTTATTGGATAAGTTCATGAATAGCTTATTTAATAGTGTACGACTTAGACGCTATACGTTTAACTCATTTTAAACGTTGGACGTTGCGAATAATAAGAGATTTGATGATGTATAGTTTGTAATTATGAAAAGTGGATTGAAAGTGATTTGAAAATGGTTTTAAATAAAGTCTACGACTTTGGAAAACGTGTAAACACGAACGGGTCATGCCGAAATTTTTATAAATTATTATACTTAGTAAATATTAGAAAACGCACATGATAAAACTAGATAAATGGGAATTTAATAATGTGCCGAACAATGTATATATATAAAAATATATATATAATATATATTTTTACTTAGACATTTATATGTATATAATATTAATATACTTTAACTACTATACGATCACAACCGTTAATTTTTGGAAATATATTAACAAAAGTACACTAAGTAAAATGCTTATGCATTATCCGCACTTCTGCGCTACTCTGATATTAAACCAAACCTTCCATTTCATAGGTTTCGTTACGAACCGTTATTTCGCTATTCCGTGTGATGTTTATTCTAGACTATCTTCCCTTTGATTCACCAATCAAGGTGAGTTCATAGCCTCACTCTTTACTCGATTTGAATAATTGTTTTATAACTTAGGGTGAGAAACATTGCTTGCTTTTAAAACTGGACACAAGTACTATACGTGAGAAATTCCCTATTTACGTGTTGCCTAAGTAGCGTTTAGACCACTATTGCCCGAATTATCATGAACTGTTAATCACCTTTAACCGACTGGCTGGTTAAGTGAGCGCGAGTGAATAAATAGATCTATTGGGACTAATTATCCCTATCCGGGTAAGAAGCACTTACTAGTCCGAGTTTGCCAAGGACTAACGGATATATGTCATGTCAAAACTAGTTAGGTGGTCTTTGGTCGAACACTTGAAGGGCAAAGCCTTAATAGCACTGTACAGAGCCTATTCTTCAGTATTAGCTTCGGTTTCATGAGCTTAGTGCAACATAAATGCCTCTTTATGTGAAGTTGCATCTCCTATAGCTGTTGCATACGTTTTGATAATCTTGTGGTCCACATTAATTACGTTTGAACTAAACCTATGAATTCACCAACTTTATGTTGACGTTTTAAGCATGTTTTTCTTAGGTGCTTAGCATGGATGTCGTTGCTTGACTTATGTGAAGTCTATTTGCCCGGACCGGTTTACCAGAAATTTATCTATGTCTTTAATACCGTTGTTGAACTTATTTAAGCTTCCGCATTTTAACTTTTGTATCTTTTAAATTTGATCAATGTAAAACTTATTCATATTTTAAACTTATGCAACAGTGTTATTTTTCAAACATACCCTTAGAGGTCGTTCTTTATGCTTTGTACTTAAGATATTCTGTGGCGTCACGCCCCTAGACACTAAATCAGACGGGACCCTATTTGGGTAGTGGCAGATATGGTATCAAGAGCCAAGTTATAGAGAACCCAGGTAGTAAAAAGTAGGTCTGGACTATAACCATATATGTAGAATCCTACCGTGATTACATGTGGCCTTACGTGATTACATATATGCCGATATGTATATACAATGTAATTAAATACTAAATATAAATATTATTAACTTAAATTATTTGCATTCTTTTTTCGGGTACAATCATACGATGGTCTATTCATTCACTCATTCATCTATGCACCCATTTACCCATTCATTCATTCATTCGTTCATTTGCCCAATTTGATCATTCTTTTCCGCATCATGCATGGTTGATATAAAGGATATTTATATAAACTTTTGCTTGTGCAGGTCATGGCTTTTTCTATTATCTCAGTTTCTTCGGATTCATCAGAGGACAATATAGGGACACCTGCTGGATGAGTTATCTTGTTTGACACTATCCCTACCACTATTCCCGACACTACACCTTCTGTGACTTCACCCACTACCCATATTGATACCACAACGATACCTACTATTTCACCCACTATTCCACCATCACCCGATTATACACCCACATCACCTGATTATACACCCGCATCACCTGATTATTCACCATGCATCCTGGATACGTGATTTTGATCTATCCGATGACACCTCATCAATCATATATATAGCCACTAACCAGCTACTTCACCATCTATTTCATCGACAGATGATTCTTCAGAAAGGATTATACCTGATAAACACCATCACCTACCATGGTACAACCATATCACTGAGAATACCTTTCAACTCAGAGTCACCTTGTTGCAATCGTGCACTTCGACCGTCGAGTCATAAGGTTCTTCACCTGGACAGCCTATTCCCTAATTATTCGAAACCGAACCGCTACCATCTTAATGGCCGGTACACATGATGAACTGCGAGGCAAGAAGGTTGACCGGTACCTACTCATCATCTTGGTGTGAGACATTCAGTTGATTACTCTTCTTCAGATCATCTTTCTTTGGATGATTCTTCAAGGGACTCATCATCGAGTTCATCATCAGAGACTTTTTCGGATTCTTCTGCGGATGCTTTATCTGATTCTGCATCTAGTCGTTTATCTTCTGATCATTCATTACCCATACCATCATCGGGTATGAGACCTAGTCATCGCATAAGTTTCACGGTAACCGAGAGTATCATCATTCATCTGTTGCTATTTCTGAGAGACCATCTCATGATACTTCTTCTGCAAGTCCTTATTGCAAGAGGAGTAGATCCCTTGCTGTATCTGTACCGTTATCTTCACCTACCCTTAGAGCATTGTCTTATGCACATGATGATATTTTACCATCACCTAAGAGGATTAGGATTCCTGAGACAGCTACGGATTTAGAGGTGTTCGGAGTATAGTATTTTGAGCCATATGACTAGAGAGGGCTGGATTGGGAGTTGACTTTTGAGGATGAGAAGTTCTGAGTCATATAGGCATAGCGGTACTGATTTAGAGATGATGTTGAAGTTGTGAGGAGCGAAAGGATTGATACTGACACCCGAGAATTCAGGCAGAGATTAACTATTATATCGCTTATGCGGATGCTCTTTAGCGATAAAGGATTAATTGCTAGAGTTGTTAGTTGAGGGCATTGACTAGAAGAGATTATGAGACAATATTGAGAGGGCTTAGTGAGGTTAGAGTTGATAGAGTTACTCACCCAGTGGTACCTGAGGATATTATTAAGCCTGCTCAAGAAGGAGCTGTAGAGGTCACGTATGAGACATTGGGAGATTTAGTTCAGAGGTTTCATGATCATACTGAGGAGATTCCAGTTCGTCATGTTCAGGTTATTGAGAGTGTCCAGAGGGATCAAGGACACATGATCGTAGCGACAGGACAGCAGAGTGCTGATATGTTGGAGAGGATCCGAGAGATGGAGCGGGATAACAAGATACTTAGACACATGATGGATGTTGCGAGTAAGAGAGTTGCCCGGTCTCAGCGTAGGGAGTTGCGTGTTTAGAGGGAGATGAGACAGATTCGGCATTTCAGATTTTATGATCGTATGAGGATTGCTTGGCTTGAGGCTTGTGCTAGGAGGCACTTGGGCTACCGTTCTTAGATTTTTCTTAATTATCCTAGTGTTGACCCATAATGCTTCGTAGTAGCTAATTGTTAGGGATTTATAAATCCTATATTTTGGAACAGTGTTGTAACATTTAATATTGATGATATGAAATCAAATGTTATCATTCTATGTTCGATATTTTAAGTTAATGATATTTTCTATTGCTTATTGCATATTGCATTATTACTAAATCGTGGCATTATCATAAAGTTATTATGATTTTGTATTTCCGTATAATAATACTTGTTATTTTCGAACCCCATTAACAATCTCGTAGTGCCACGAAATTTCATTGCGTTGTGCATTGTTATGTTGTAGGACAATGCCTAACACTCGATCTGGAGCATATCAAGACATATGAATGAAGTAAAACGAGAGATCGAATGCCAAATTGAACGGGACCGTAGGAGCTCTTACCACTGCCAGGAGCCTTGAACCCCATATAAGAGACGGGGGTGGTCAAGAGGAAGTAAATGGAAATGGAGGAAATAGGAATGGGAATGGAGGAAATAGAAATGGAGTAAATGAAAATGGAGGAAATGGGAATGGAGGAAATGGAAATAGAGGAAATGGAAATGGAGGAAATAGAAATAGAGGAAATGGAAATGAAGGAAATCAAAATAGAGGGAATGGAAATGGTAATGGAGGAGGAAATGGCTATAACTTCAGAGGATTTATGCCTACTATAGAGTGCACATATCAAGACTTCCTGAAGTGCCAGCCACTTAACTTTAATGGAACAGAAGGAGTTGTTGGGTTAACTCATTGGTTTAAGAAGATGGAAACAATATTCCACATTAACAATTATCCAGAGAAGTAGCAAGTGAAGTATGCTTCGTGCACGCTTCTGAACAGTGCATTGACAAGGTGGAGCACTCCTATAAGATAATAATTTGAATTGAGGCCGCCTATGCCATAAGTTGGGCAGAACTTATGAAGTTGATGACAGAAGTGTATTGTCCAAGAAACAAGGTCCAAAAGGTGGAGACCAAGTTGTGGAACTTGGCTATAAAAGGAAATGACTTGACTTCTTATACTAGAAGATTTCAGGAATTGGTGTTGTTGTGTACTAGAATGATCCCAAATTAGGAGGACAAAGTTGAGAGATTCGTTGGAAGTTGCCTGATAATATTCAGGGAAATGTAATCGCTGCTGAACCCACTAAACATCAAGATGCAATTCGTATTGCCAACAAGTTAATGGATTCAAAAAGCTAAAGGATATGCTAGAAGTGTTGAAAACAAGAGAAGGTTAGAGAACAACCCGAGAGACAATCGGGGGCAACAACCAGTTTTCAAGCGACAAAATGTTGGAGGCCAGAATGTGGCAAGAGCTTATACGGCTGGGAACAATGAGAAAGAAGGGTAAGTTTGGATCTCTCCTACTGCAAACAAGTGCAAGTTTCACCATGCAGGGCCGTGTACTGTGAGGTGTGGAAACTATAAGAGAGTCGGTCATATAACTAGGGATTGTATGACTACAGTTACTCTAAACACTCAGAGAGCCCCCGTTAGGAATAAGCCGGGTATTGTTTGTTATGAGTGTGAAAGGCCAGGACATTTTAGGAAAGATTGTCCTAAGTTGAGAAATCAAAACCGTAGAAACAAGACTGGAAACAAGAATGGAAATAAGACTGGAAACCAGACTGGAAGTAATGAAGCTACAGCAAAGGCTTACGCTATTGGAGAATGGGGGGGGGAGGAGCAAACCCCGATACAACGTTGTCACGGGTATGCTCCATTCTCAATAACTGTTATGCTACTATGTTATTCCGATTCGCGAAGCCATAAAGTTTTGGTGCCATCTACCTTTATGCTTTGCTTGAATGTTGCAAAACATCAACTTTAGACACTAGTTATGCAGTAGAACTTGCCGATGGAAGAATTTCATAAACAAATGTTGTCCTTAGAGGCTGTACGTTAGGATTATTAGGTCATCCGTTCGACATAGATCTAATGCCCGTAGAACTTGGTAGTTTCGACGTCATCATCGGTATGGATTGGTTGGCGAAGTACCCAAGCTTGATTGTTTGTGACGAGAAGGACGTCCGTATACCGGTATAGAGATGAAGTATTGATAATCCAAGGTGATGACTATGACGGCATAAGTAAGTCGAAGCTGAACATCATATCATGTACGAGAACCCAGAAGTATATACAGAAGGGATGTCAAGTTTATCTAGCGCAAGTTACATCCAAGAAGACTGAGGACCAGTCAAAGGAGAAGCGGCTTGAGGACGTGCCGATCATACAGGAATTTCCAGAAGTCTTTCCAGAAGACTTGCCTGGGCTACCGCCTGCTCAACAAGTTGAATTTCAAATCGACTTAGTCCCTGGTGCTGCAACCGTACACAACACCGTAAACCCGTATAGCACCAAAGCCGAACTGCTAGAGTTATCCACTCAGTTACAAGAACTTTCTGACAGAGGATTTATAAGACCCGGTTCCTCACCCTGGGGAGCTCTAGTTTTGTTTGTCAAAAAGAAAGATGGATCTTTTTGGATGTGTAACGACTACCGTGAACTAAACAGGCTTACTGTAAAGAACTGTACCCACACTTCGCGTAATACGACTGTTTGATCAACTGTAAGGGCCAAGAGTCTACTCTAAGATCGAACTGAGATATGGTTATCACCAACTCAGAGTTCGCGAGGAAGACATTCCCAAGACTGCATTTAGGACTCGCTATGGTCACTACGAGTTCCAAGTAATGCTATTTGGTTTGACTAACGCACTGGCGGTATTTATGGATTTGATGAATCTTGTGGCAAACCTGTACCTTAAGATAGATCCGTGATTGTATTCTCGATAAAATTGTTTGATCTATTCCAAGAGCAGAAAGGAGCATGAAGGACACCTTAAGTTAATCATGAGGTTACTTAAGAAGGAGGAGTTGTACGCCAAGTTTTCAAAGTGCGAATTTTCGCTGTCGAAGGTACAATTTCTTGGTCACGTGATTGATAGTGAAGGTATTCACGTTGATCCAGCTAAGATTGAGTCTATCACGGATTGGGCGTCACCCAAGACACCAACCGAGATTAGTCAATTTTTAGTTTTAGCCGGTTACTACTGACGATTTATCGAAGGTTTCTCGAAAATCGCTAGGCCTATGACGAAGTTGACTCAGAAAAATGTGAAGTTTGATTGGGGAGAAAAGGCAAAATCTGCGTTTCAACTGTTGAAGCAGAAATTTTGTAGTGCGCCGATTTTGGCTTTACCCAAGGGAAGTGAGAACTTCGTGGTATATTGCGATGCTTCGCATAAAGGGTTGGGTGCGGTTTTGATGCAAAAGGAGAAGGTCATAGCTTACGCATCCCCCCACTTAAGGTTCATGAAAGAAACAATACCAATACGAACCTAAGAGCATGGTGCAGTAGAGTGATTGCCTTTAAGGATATGGAGACACTATCTGTAGGCGGTACTAAGTGCGTCGTGTCACTAATCACAAGATTTTGCCAACCCATTTCTCAATCAAAGGACTGTACATGAAGAACAACGACGTGGTTAGAGTTGTCTGAGCTGACTACGACAAAAGGTTCGATATCATTCCGGGGAAGGAGAATGTGGGTGCTGATCCCTAATCCAGAAAGGAAAAAGTAAGCCGCTACTAGTTCGGCCTTAGTTTATGACTATAGGGCTAGAACCAATCCTAAGCAGATTTGAGTGCTTCAATCAGAAGCCAGGAAAGAGGAGAACTTCATCAACAAAGATTTGCATGGCATGATTAATAAACTAGAACCTGGTACTGACGAAACGTTGTGCTTGAACAACCGGAGTTGGATCCCGTGTTTAGGAGAGTTGAGGGCTTTTATTATGCATGAGTCTCATAAGTCAAAGTATTCCATCCATCCTGGATCAGATAAGATGTATCAAGACCTGAAAAAGTTGTATTGGTGTCCCAACATGAAAGCAGAAAATGCCACCTAGGTCACAAGTGTCCTAACGTAATGCCAAGGTATAATATAGAAAAGACAGAAGCCGTCTGGTTTGTTGGTTCAAAACCCAAAATCTCGCCACAGGAAATGAAGACCGATAACGAATGGACTTTGTGACTAAAATGCCAAAGACGGAAACCGTCAAGACACGATTGGTAATGCGTTGATCGCCCTCTCTGAATCCACTCATTTCTTGCCAATGCGAGAAGATGACACGTTAGAGAATTTGACGAGACAGTACTTGAAGGAAGTAGTCTCAAGGCATGGGTGCCAGTTTCAATCATCTCCGATCGTGATGGGAGATTTACCTCACATTTTTGGAAATCTCTTAATAAGCAGTTAGACTCTATTGGAAATGAGTAACAGCCTACCAATCCACAACCGATGGTTAAGTGAGGGAGAGAACCATTCAGACATTAGAAGACATGTTACGTGCCTGTGTACTCGACTTTGGAAAAGGTTGGATAACATTTACCGTTGGATAGAATTTTCCGTACAAACCACATTACCATAACCAACATATAAGTCTGCTCCATTTGAGGCGTGTAATGGGCGCAAAGTGTCGATCACCTACTGTTAGGGCTGAAGTTGAGATAGACACTCCTATGGCCCAAAGATCATCCACGAGACGACTGAGAAGATCGTTCAAATCAAGAGCCGTATCCAAGCTACCCGTGATCGTCAAAAGAGTTATGCCGGCGTAAGACGAAAACCCCTTGAGTTTCAAATAGGAGATAAGGTCATGCTGAAAGTGTCACCATGGAAAGGGGTGATATATTTTGGCAAACGGGGAAAACTAAACCCACGCTATATTGGACCTTTTAAGATCATAGACAAAGTAGGAACCGTTGCCTACCGACTTGAACTTCCAGAGCAGTTGTGTAGAGTTTATAGTACGTTTTACGTCTCGAATTTGAAGAAATGCGTGGCTGAT
The DNA here is from genome assembly GCA_026074375.1 of Tanacetum coccineum. Taxonomy (NCBI): domain Eukaryota; kingdom Viridiplantae; phylum Streptophyta; class Magnoliopsida; order Asterales; family Asteraceae; genus Tanacetum; species Tanacetum coccineum. The sequence continues at coordinate 23,515 of BQNB010006469.1, read as the reverse complement.
GAACCTATTTCTATACCGTTGAATGAGATCAAATAGACGACAAACTCCACTTCATCGAAGAACCTGTCGAGATCATAGACCGTGAAGTCAAGCATCTAAAACAGAGTCGTATTCCGATTGTCAAGGTACGTTGGAACTCTAGGAGAGGTCCCCTGAGTTCACCTGGGAAGCGTGTAGATCAAATGCAAAAGAAGTACCCTCATCGTTTCCCAATTATTGCGCCTGTGGCAGGTGCTACATCGTAAGCTTTGAGGACAAAGCTCTTTTAACAGGGGAAAGGATGTGACACCCCGTAAATTTCCGTTCATTAATTTAGCCGTTACTGGTCGCTAGTTTGAATTTTTAAAGTTTTGTTTAACTTTTACGTTTAATCGGGAAGTTTTCCTGGTATTTATCTGAGAATCGTTGCCGGGAGTGAAACCGTGACACCAAACGTTGTAGTTTCTTTAGAAAAGCTACATTTTTTATATTTAAGGAAATTATTTAAAATTTCAATAATTTTTAGAGATCCCGTTAATCGTGTTTGTTACTTGCTTGAATCGAGTTATATTTTAAATATAAGATATGCATGAGAAAGAGCTTGGAATTAAATCAAACACGGAGCACTAAGCAATCCATAAAAATTGAAAAACCATATTGGTCCCCCCCCCCTCTTGTCTTATTCGTCCAAACAAACACCTCATGTGAACCTTGGAGGCCAAGTTGAATTTCAAAAACAATAAGACAAGTTAACAACTAGCATTTGTCCTTGATTAATTGTGATTAGGAGATCATTTTGGTCCCCTCCCCCATTTGTCCCTATCCCACTCACCACACACTACACACTTTAGTATTGAAAAGTAATCTTGCACATTATACTATTTCATCTCATTTTTCATTCATATCACATCCCACACTATCATTTGAGATTTCTTTTTTTCTCTCTTGCTCTCTCCTAAACCACGAAAAAACACACACACATATAAAAATTCATAACTTTCATTTTTGATCAAAAACTCTTGAAGATTTGTTAAAGGTTTGATCATTTGTATCATTCGGGTATTTGTTAAACAACAAATGGGTTGTATTAGTCTTGTTTCATCTCCTAAAAACCTTCAACTTTGTAAGTCTTCCAAATCCTTTTTCATAACTTGTACTTTCGTAATCATCTGATGCATACTTACTAAGTTGTACAACATAATTTTGTAAAAACGAAAGATTTTAAAACTAACATAAACCTTAAAGGTTTATGTCTATGGGTTCAAAATAATATCAAGAAATAAAAGAAATCCATAGATTTGTGATCGTGTTATTTTTGTGTAATAAAAATGGTATGTAAAAGCTTAAATGCATTCGACGTATACTAAAACTCATGGGAAAGTGCTTAATTCGTTGTTTCGAGCTTAAGTGACCTATATATGTTGCGTCCTAAATAAGAAAACATAAAGAAATATTTGTTCAAGCTAGTTTCTTGTAACTTAAATTTATTAAGCTTATTTCTAGCTTATTTCGTTCGGCTTATATAATAAGCTTCTGTAAAAGCTTATTTTGATTATTTTGAGCTTAATGGGCTTATGTATGGTTCGGCCCAAATAGAAAAGGAAAGAGAATTATTTGTTTAGCTTACTTTGTTTCGGCTTATATTTGTTAGCTTATTTTTCTAGCTTATTTTGAAATGACAAATAATAAACTTATTCGGCTTAATAAATAAGTCCGAATATGGTTTGCTTGGCTTTTAGCCGCGTCCCACATACAAGGCCAACACCACAAGCTTCTATCATTCCGAGCTTAATGTGGTTCGTCTTATATTATTGTGGCTTATTGTACGCTTATTGATAGCTATTTATAAGTCGCGTGTTTATTATTTAATTTTTGCCTTATCGACAAATATTGGATAATAAAACTACATTTTTGTACTTAACGGCCAAGGCCAAACATAAATACAATACACCAAGGCGTAAGCTCCGGTTAAGCTTATTGGATAAGTTCATAGAATAGCTTAATTCAATAGTGTTACGACTTAGACGCTATACAACGTTTTAACGTCATTTTTAAAACCGTATTGGATCTTGCGAATAATAAGAGATTTGATGAAGAATAGTTTGTAAATTATAAAAAGTGATTGGAAAGTTATTTGAAAATGGTTTTTTAAATAAAGTCTAACGACTTTGGAAAACGTGTAAACATGAACGGTCATGCCGAAATTTTTATAAATTATTATACTTAGTAAATATTAGAAAACGCACATGATAAAACTAGATAAACAGGAATTTAGTAATGTGCCGAACAATATATATATAAGAATAAATATAATAAATTATATATATATATATATATATCTATATATATATATATCTCTATATATATATATATATATATATATTTACTTAGACATTTATATGTATATAATATTAATATACGTACTATTATTTACTCGATTTACTTACAAAAACATTTTAACTACTATACGAACACGAAAAGTTTAAATTTTTGGTAATATATTAACAAAAGTACCTAGTATATACTTATTGCATATATCCACACTTCTGCGCTACTGCCGTATTAAACCAAACTTTCATTCATAGTTGTCGTTACGACCGCGATGATCGATATCGGTGGCTTTTATTCTATACATTCTTCTTTCAAGTTCACCAATCAAGGTGAGATCAATAGCCCACACTTTTAATTGTTTTGATAACTGTTATATAACTTTGGGGTGAAAACATTGCTTTGCTTTTAAAACGGGAACACAACAGTACTTATTACGTTGCTGAAAATTCCTCGCTTAACAGTGTTGCCTAAGTAGCTTAGACCACTAATGCCCGAAATATCATTATCTATTAATCCACCTTTAACCGACTGGCTGGTTAGTGAGTGCGAGGTGAATAAATAGATCTATTGGGACCAATTATCCTATCCGTTAAGAAAGCACTTACTATCCGAGTTTGTCAATGAACAAACGGATATATGTCCATTGTCGACCACTAAGTTAGGTGGTCTTTGTCGGACACCTGAAGGCAAAGATTTTATAGCACTGTCAAAGCTATCTTTAGTAATTAGCTTGGTGTCATGAGCTTAGTGCAACGTAAATGCCTCTTTATGTGAAGTTGTATCTCCTATAACTGTCGCATACGTTTTGATAATCTTGTGGTCCACATTAATTACGTTTGAACTAAACCTATGAATTCACCAACTTTATGTTGACGTTTTAAGCATGTTTTTCTCAGGTGCTTAGCATGGATGTCGTTGCTTGACTTATGTGAAGTCTATTTGCCCGGACCGGTTTACCAGAAATTTATCTATGTCTTTAAATACCGTTGTTGAACTTATTTAAGCTTCCGCATTTTAACTCTTGAATCTTTTAAATTTGATCGATGTAAACTTATTAATATTTTAAATTTATGCAACGGTGTTTATTTTTAAAACGTACCCTTAGAGGTCGTTCTTTATGCTTTGTACTTGAGATATTCAGTGACGTCACGCCCCCGGACGCTAAATCGGACGGGACCCTATTTGGGGGTGTGACAGATTGGTATCAAGAGCCAAGGTTATAGAGAACCAGGTAGTATAAACTAGGTCTGGTCTATAACCAGTATGTGATCCTACGTGATTATATGTGCCTTACGTGATTTTACATATACGTAATATGTATATGTACTATGTAATTAAATACTAAGTATAACTAATACTACTATAATTATATTGCATTCTTTTCGCGGTACTGCATTCGATGGTTTATTCATTCATTCGTTCATTTACCCATTTGATCATTCTTTTCCCGCATCATGCATGGTTGGTATAAAGGATATTTATATAAACTTTTGGTTGTGCAGGTCATGGCTATCTCTGTTATCTCAGTTTCATCAGATTCGTCAGAAATCTACTGGACGAGTTATCTTATTTGGTACTATCCCGATGACTATCCCTGACACTATACCTTCCGTGATTCCACCTACTACCCATATTGATACCACACTGATACCTACTGTTTCACCCACTATACCACCATCACCTGATTATACACCCGTATCACCTGATTATTCACTCGCATTTGATATGGAGTTTGATCCATCCGAGGATCCGTCATCAGATCATATACCACCATTACCAGTTACTTCACCATTTCTTTCATCGATTGATGATTCTTCAAACAATGATATACCTGATATACTACCATCACCTACCCATGGTACACCATTTACTGAGACTACCCTTTCTACCCAGAGATCACCTATAGCATCTGGTGCACTTCGACGTCGAGTCATGGTTCTTGCACCTGGATAGCCTATACCTTATGGTCGACCGTACCGCTACCATCTTAATAGGCCGGTACACATGATGACTACGAGGAAGAGGGTTGGACCGTTACCTACTCATCGCCTTGCTATAAGATATTTAGTTGACTACTCTTCTTCAGATCATCTTTCTTCTGATGATTCTTCAAGGGATTCATCATCGAGTTCATCATCAGAGACTTCTTTAGATTCTTCTACAGATGCTTTATCTGATTCCGCATCTAGTCATTTATCTTTTGATCATTCATTACCCACACCATCATCGGGTATGAGACCTAGTCATCATTTATGTTCATTGGTATCGAGTATTCATCGGTGGTAGGCTAGTAGCAATTAGACAGACTTTTGAAGATAGCTGGTCTAAAGAGGCCGTCAAAGAATGAGAGAGTTGAACATTTTGAAACCAATGCCAACAAACATAATAAAATGTAAGTATCTTTTTCATTATTATTAACAAGTTTTTGAAACCCGCGCTTCGCTGCGGCAAGTTTTGTCTTTTTTGTTTTTTTCTTATAAAGTGAGGCGAGTTTTGTTTATTTTGCTTTTTCTTCTTATAGAGGTTGGTTTGTTGTTCGGAGATAACACGGACATAGAAAAAAGCCTATAGAAATTTGTTATTGATAATCATCTCAAAATTGATGCTTAGCACGCTGTTATAGAAAAGAGATTAATGAGTAATACAAAACCAAATATCCAATTTTGTGGAAGCAAAGTGATTTCAAACAATATATATCAAAGTACATACCAAAATAACATCAACATTTATGCATTAAACAAATTAATGAAAGGCTCTTATATTCATTCCTCAATGGTTCATTGCTCTTTCAAGTGTATCTCAAGAAATCAATCTGATGATACCAACCTTCACTTGCAGTTTGCACCTTTTTCCAGAATACTTAAAGTATTTCTCTAGAAAACAAAAAAAGATATCCTTGACGTGTATAAGTTACGGTTATGATCCATGCACAACAGATCTAGATGCGGCACTTTGTGTAATGGGTCAAATATGTACATTTTGATGTGCCTCAAGTTTCCTTTAAACCTTCATGTCCAAGTTACACACTACTGCGTCAAATATGTTTACAAAGAAAAGAAATGTGTACATTTAAAGTCCAAGTCTTTTAGTGATTAACGGATTTTGACGGGTGGATACATTTCGACTTGAAGTTGCAATTGGTAGTTTAGTGACATGCAACTGTTGTGATTTTAAGTTACATAGTGCTAAGAACAAATCCAAGTTGTTGTATTAAATCAATTACCATATAGCAAGATCCTATATATGTAAAAGGAGAGAAACATGGAGAGCTATCATTATTAGAAAAAAAACACATAAAACTTGACCCAATCTGATAAAAAGCACTTCTATCCAAATCAGTAGCTTCTTCCCATGTTTCCCTATAAAATATATTGCGGCCACCAACTATAATCGACACTTGAAGGAAGAGGCTTTAGCAACTCAGGGTAGGAAAAAGAAGTACACATATGAATTGAATAACAATTATGCCACATAAAATAATACCTCAACGCTATTATGGAAAGACACTGATACTTCTCAAGCAATCAGCATAGCAACCTATGAAGTTAAAGAAACCAATTTTGAACTTACGATGTTAGGCATGGTACATCTATGGTATGACTAAAGATTTACTACAAAGTCCCTTTTGAAAAACCGCATACCTTGGATCAATAACTTTCTTACTTGCTTCGATAAAGGCGCTTATCCACACTTAATTTTAAAACAACTATATGACATCTTGTATCTGTCGATGTTTTTTTATCCATAAATTGTTTTGTACATCAAAAAGCAACACAAATATACATAATTCAGAAAAACTCAAACAAATAAAGCATGTTAGGTTCTATGCATAGAGATGTGTTTTAAGCTATTCAACGTTTAAAAAACTTGATAATACCTTCGTTGCGATTGTGCCACAGCTACATGCACATGTAAGCAAATTTAACAACAAACCATACTTCTTAATGCTACAGATTAAACACAATTTACTAAAAGACTTTGATTTTTGACTAGAAGTGGCTTATTGTTGGAATTATTGTATTTTTTTTGTTTTTCTCCTATTTTTGTTTTTTTTTTTAGAACCCAAGAACACATATGAAGAAAGATTGTTATAAGCGTCGCATCTTGAAGTAATAATGTATTGTGCCTTTGGTCAGACCAAATTGTGAAGTAGGATATGTGCCGTGAAACACAACCTTAAATATTAAAATTCTTACATAAGAAAGGGAAAACAAATAAGAAAAAATCGACTTACATGGATTAATGATCTTCACAGTACTTCTGTTGTAGAGGTTCACCAATTGAGCATCATAATTCAATCTTCGATCAACTTCATTGGAATCCCATCCTTTACCATCGCGACACCCTCATGTACATAATATGTTGTTAATTTTTTGCGTTGCAAGAATAAAGATTATTACTAACGGAGGAATTGAAGACTGAATTCTATTTCTTATACACTGCCAAGAAATAATTTAAAATTAAAGATTTTTAACCAAACGGTATAAATTACCTCATGTTTCTGAATAAAGCTTCTGCTTTAGACTTTTGCAGGTTCTCCCAAGCTATGATTTTAGCTTCCTCTTGTTTGACCCTGGAGTAAAAAACCAAAAATGAATAAGATTGCATAAGGTAGTTGTGGTTATATTAACGGGTGTTTGGGGCTGCTTAAAACTTGTATATTATAAGGTTGTTTGGGTCTTTGCAAGGGGTGTTCATGGTGGCTGCAAAGTTGTTGTTTCAAACCTAGTTTTAGGGATACAAATCCTAAATATAGAAACTATAAATAAGAAAAATGATCAGATATGAGAATTTGACGACTTCACCTCGTCGTTAAGTTCGGTTATCTCACCTTTTGAGCTGACCGGTTTTCGTGTGGTGAGCTATAGGATAATGACTCCAAATTGACATATGTCGTCTTTTTCTGGAATTGCAGCCTGCAAAATCAAAAATTATATGTTAGGGTTGAGCTATGAACAGTTATGGTTTAGTGAAAATCTATATTTATTTAGTAAAAATAGACAAAAGGGTATTCATACCCACCATGGCTACAAATACTTTTTTGATCGTGTTGTCCCGCCAAGATACGAGTCGGTTTCACCCATAAAAGGGTATCCGAGCCCGCTATGTTTCCGAGTAAAGCTTCTGCTTTTGGCTTCTGCTGGTTCTCTCAAGCTGTGATTTTAGCTTCCTCTCGTTAGAACATAATGTAAGAAACAAAAATGAATAGATTGCATAGGTAGTTGTGGTTATATTAACGCGTGTTTTTGGGGTGCTTTTTTAAAACATGTAGATTATAAGGTTGTTTGGGTATTTGCAAGGGGTGTTCATGGTAGCTGCAAAGTTGATGTTTCAAACGTAGTTTTAGGGATGCAAATCCTAAATATAGAAACTATAAATAAGAAAAATGATCAGATATAAAAATCTGACGACTTCACCTCGTCCTTAAGTTCATTTATCTCACCTTCTGAGTTGACCAGTTTTTGTGTGGTGATCTATAGGATAATGACTTTGAATTGACGTATGTTGTCTTTTTCTGGATTTGCAGTATGTAAAATCAGAAATTATATGTTGGGCTGAGATATCATTGTGAACAGTTTTCGATTGGTAAAGGACCTTATATTTATGTAGGAATAAATATACACAAGGGTTTATTACTGCCAAGGTTGTAACTGACAGTTACTAATGAGTTAGTATGCAGTAAAAACTTAGTATGCCAGTGTTAAATTAATACTGCTAAGTTAGAAAAGATGGTTAGTACTACTGATGGTCAAAGCTGTTAAATTGGAAAGATAAGGCAAGCGTTGGAGTTCTATTACGGGATGGATTATTATTTGAAATTGTAACGATCTAAACAGATAGGTTGTTATCTTTGTAAAGGACCTCCTTGTGATCTATAAAAGGAGATCTAAGTTTTTAGAATAGATATTACTTTTCAGTGATAGAAACACTTTAGAAGAAAAATTGTAATAGCTTCAAGGTTTGTAACCCCAGTACTACAAGAGTACTCGTATTATTCTAATAATATTGAAGTAGTGTGTTCATTGTTCATTGTTTGTTTAGTTATCACTGTTTTATTGATAAACACCTCTAGAGTATCAAAGTGTAGATTCCGCATACACTTTGGTATACATACAAAGTCTCAATCTTTGTTATTTTGAATTCTTCCAAGGTAACAAACACTTTACTACGTAAAGAATCGATCAAGGCGTGGGTATCAACAAGTGGTATCAGAGCTTGTCTTTGGAAAAAACTTTGATCTAGAGAAATAATGGAAGAGTTAGAACATTTCAGAACAATGTGTTGGCAAAGCTTCCCATTCTCAAAACTAGGAGAGTATGAGATGTGGGTAATTCAGAATCAAGCAGTACTTTCAGATCCAAGATTATGCATTATGGGATGGTAATAGAAAATGGGAAAATCGTGGGTACCTATTCCTGTTACTGGCACCAGAAAATCTGGTCTCTCAACAGCCATTGAGATGACTGTGCCCCTATACTGCTGTGAAGAAAAAGATTTGCAAAAAGAATGATGTATTCAAAGGCTCCGAAGTCTTCTGCTCATTGCATCGCCCAATGAGACATCAAAACTTACATTTAACCAGCATGTTGATGCTCAATCAATGTATGTTGCCAATATTAAAGCTAGATTAGGAGGAATTGAAGCAACTAAAAGGACACAGATGCCCTACTGAAGCAACAGTTTGAAAATGTCAATTGCTTCAAGCTCTGAATCTCTTGATTCTATTTTTACAGGCTCTTTAAAAGCTTGTTAGTATGTTGGCTATTCTGGGTGTAGTTACTCCTCCTGAAGATCCCTAATGTTTAAATTTTTGAGGAGCTTCCTTTTGAGTGGGGGATACTCTATGTGGTAGTATGCGAATGACAAAACCCGACTGTTGATACTAATGGTTTGGATGAATTTGCTACAAACAATTTTAAAATTGTTGAAACAAAAGGTTGATAAATCTACTGCTAGATAACATTGATGATAAGTACTTGGCATTTTCTAAACACTTCCTAGTCAGCAGTACTAATCCAATTAATTGTTAAACACTGGAGTTAGTACTGGCACACAAAGGTTAATATTGCTAATTGTCTGAAAAACCAAGTAATGCTAGTTTTAGTGATGCAATAGTTTATTCCTTTTTTGTCCACTAAAAACCAAAAGGGTCTCAACTAGTTCATGAAGATCTGAGCAAATTAATGTTGATGATTTGGAAGAAATGGATCTAAAAGTGGAATATGGCTCTACTAAAGCTGAGGGCAAGAAAGTTCTTCAGAGAGAACTGGAAAAGGAAGATCATCATTGATGGAAGCTAGTAGTACTGTTGGAATGTTAAATCAAAAGTAGAATGTTTCAACTGTCATAAAATGGGGACATATTGCCAGAGAATGCAGAGCACCAAGGAGTAAAGACAAAAGAAATTGAATCAAGAGATGCTCATCAAAGGCTTGTAAGAAGTAAGAATTGAAGATTGCCTTCTAAAAAAGCAATACAATGTGTGCTATAGATGGTGTTGGATTTGATTGGCAGGACTTGGCAGCAGAGGGAGAAATTTCAAGCAAAAATGGCTTCTCAGGCATTCACAGATTCTGAAGGTTTCAAATGCATAAATCGTGTTCTAAATCTTGTTTGCCAAATAGAACTCTAAAGAAATAGTATGATGATTTACTTGTTAAATTAGTTGATAATGGTTTTAATGCTTTCTATACAAAAGTTGGTCTTATCAATTTTGAGGGCAAAATCATTTAATATAATGAATCTGAATGTACCTTTTTTTCTGAGGGAAATTGCTTTGCTTAAAAGAAGTGTAGGTCACAAAGTTAATCAATGGGATTATTAGAGGACTTAAAAAAGGTTAAGAAGAAAAAGGAGGCGATTTGAAGTTTAAATTGCCAAAGTTTGAAAAAATCATCCAAAAGACTTAGATTAGATCATTTGTCTAGAAGTCAGATAATTGGACAAAAGCAAAAAGGGTTTTGGTTATAATGTTGTCCCTTCACCTCATCCTTTGATTCTAAATAGACCAACATCTTTAGACTTATCTTATTCAGGTCTAGAAGAATTCAAACAACCTGAGGTAAATGAATATGGTCCTAGGTATTCAAGTGTAAAGCCTAACACTGATTGTGATAAAGAGTCAGATAATTCTAAGGAGAATATTGATGAATCTTTTTTTAAAACAACATTAATAGACTGACTCTAGCTCTGTTAGCTCCACTTAAGGTAGAAAAAGATTGGAAAGAAAAAAATTTTTGTATTAATGCTAATCAAGGTAGAGTAGAAGCACCTAAGATAGCTTAGAGAGAATTATGATGCTCCAATTCATTGAGATTGGGTTGTCAGATGCTGAGGATGATGTTGTGCCTTTCCCAAGATTGAATAAGAAAACTGTTATACTACGGCTACTAAGATAAGAGTTTGTTAAATTGACAAACCAATTAGAAGGCCAGTTTGGTATGTAGAGTTGTAAAGGTCACAGGGACCCTAGGGGGACCAAAGAAGATTAGAATGGTCAAAATCCAAATCAGTTAGGAGTAACTTTGTTTCTTTTTTGTTTAATAATAAGGCATGTTTTAACTGTGGAAGTTTTGATCACATTCAATACAACTGTCCCAAACATATGGTTCCAAGAGCAGTCTTAATGAAGACTGGCCTAAAAACTGTTAATAATGCAAGGCCAGTTAATACTGTTAGGTCTGTTAACACTGCCAGACCTTTTAGTACTGCTAGGTCTTTTAATACTGTTAGGACTTCCTTCTTATACTGCTCACCCAAAATCACCAGTTCTATTTTGCTATACCAAGGGGACAACTTTTTCAAAATCAAGCACAATCTTACTGTTCAAAGGCCCCTTTACAAGAGAACAGCATTAACAAAAAGGTCTCATAATCAAAATGTTAATACTGGTATACAAACTGTTAATACTGGTAGGCAAAATGTTAATACTGTCAGGGCAAGGGGATTTAATGCTGTTAAGCCCTCATCATGTTAGGTTTGGAATCCCATCAAACCCAATGGTGCATTTTAACAATATAATTACATTGATTGCACGAGGCAGATCCAAGTCAGTAATGGCTTGGGTTACCCCAAAGATAACGAACTTACATAAGTTTTGTAGTGAGAGCAATTCACAGTAAAATGATAATGGATTTGTTGATAGTGGATTGCTCAAGGACATGTTGGAAGGCCCATAGCCCATCTTTCATATTTCATAAGACTTTGTGGAGGTTATGTAACTTTTGGTGGAGGGCAAAAATGGAGGTAGAATTACTGGCAAAGGTACTATTAAAACTGATAATAAATAGATTTTTAATGATGTATACTTTGTCCATAGAGTTTAAATGTCTCAAACTCTATTAGTGTCAACAGTTGGTGTGACAAAAAGAAAACTAGTTTTCTTTTTAATGACTCTGAATGTATTGTGTACTATATCCTAATTTTAAGTTATTGTGATGAAAATCAGTTAATTTTTAAAATTCCTCTAGACAGGATAACATGTATAGTTTTGATATGTAATAACATAGTCCTAAAGTTGGTTTAACTTGTTAGTTGAAATGCTACCATTGAGGGAATAATGCTTTTTTTGGCTTAGGAGCTTGGTCATGGGTCAATTTTAAATAATATTATTTAAAACTTGTCAAAGAAAATCTTGTAGAGATTTGCCTTGTAACAAAGATTTGAGATATGACCAAACCTGTGTGACTGTCTTAAAGGCAAGCAACAAGGCCTTTTGTGCAAGATCCTAGGCCTTTTAGTACCATTACTAAGCCATCTGTTTATGTGCACCATGGGATCTTTTTGGTCTAACTTTTGTTAGTAGGTCTCAGGCATAAAAAATACTGCTTGGTAGTTATGATTGATTTATAGTAGATTTTTTCTGGGTTTTCTTTTTAAGAACTAAGGGATGAAACAAGTGAGATCCTTAAAAACGTTATCAAAGAAAGGGGCTAAGAAAACTTAGCTGGATAAGAAAGTTAAAATAATAGAAGTGATATGGGACAGATTTAAAAAACAAGTGATGATGATTTCTGTGGGAAAAAAGGTATCAAAAGAGAGTATAGTGTAGCAAGGACACCTCAGCACATGGTGTGTAGCTAAAAGGAGACTAGGACTTCTTGTGGCTGCTAGAACACAGTTAGATGACTCTAGTTATCTACAACATTTTTGGGCAGAGAAGCTTGTTTCTACTGCTTGCTAGATGTTCAGAATAGGGTTCTTAATAGTCAAGCATCATAACAAGAACTCATTATGACTCTTTTAGAGGTTATTAAACCTGCTATAGGCTTCATGAAACCATTTGGATGTATGGTTACTATTCTCATTAACCTTAGATAAGTGGGCAAGTTTGATGGAAAAGTGATGAAGGTTTCTTTGTTGGATTATTCCTTAAGTAGCAAAAGCTTATAGGGTATACAAACATTAGAAACCAGAACAAGTTCAGGAAAATGCATATTGGGTTCTTAGAGAATAAGCCTATGATAGAAGGAAATGGTCCAAAGTGGTTGTTTGATCTTGATTCTCTAACCAAATCGATGAATTATGTACTAGTGGTTGCAGGGACTCTTTCTAATGATTTTGCAGGTATACAAGAAGTTTTTGAGGGTCTATGCTACATTTGTCAAACACCGATCAAGATTGGATTGCAATTGCAATTTGGAGGATGCTTCATATTTTGGTGATGTTTTCACCAACAATATTGTTGATGATGCTCAAATAAAGATACAGATGCATTACATGTTGATGAAGATGATACTACAGAAGGAGTCTAATGATGGTAGCATTCTAATCTTTAGAAATAAAAGGTACTGTGATCAACAAGTTAATACTGCCAGGGCAAGAAGTTAATACTGGTAGTAGAGAAGTTAGTACTGCTCTCCCGAAAGTTTAATACTGCTACTCCTGAAGACTTGGTAGGATCTAGTTTTGCATCTGAAGACTCACATATGGAGGACCAAGAAATTGAATTGGGGAACATTCCTCAATCTTATGAAGTCCCTACAACTCCTCACACAAGAATTCACAAAGATCACCCAATTGAGCATGTGATTGGTGATGTGCAGTCATCTGTTCAGACAAGAAGGATGAAAACTTCTTACTCTGAAAAAGGATTTCTTAGTGCTATCTATGAAGGGAAGTCTCATCAGGATCTTCATACATGTCTTTTTGTTTGCTTCCTCTCTCAGGAAGAACCAAAAAGAATTTCTCAAGCTCTTAGAGATCCAGCATGGGTAGAAGCAATGCAGGAGGAACTTCTTTAGTTCAAACTGCAAAAGGTCTGGATTCTTGTAGATTTACCTAAAGGTCATAGAGCAATTGGTACAAAGTGGGTCTACAGAAACAAGAAAGATGAAAGAGGAATTGTCATCAGAATTAAAAGCAAGACTTGTTGCTTAAAGGACATACACAAGAAGAAGGCATTAAGGACTATGATGAAGTCTTTTGCCCCTGTGGCTAGATTAGAGGCAATAAGAATATCCTGGCCTATGCTTATTATATGGGTTTATGGTCTTTACCAAATGGATTGTCAAAAGTGCCCTTCTGTATGGTCAGATTGAAAGGAGGGTAGTATATGTATGTCAACCTCCAGGTTTTGAAGATCCTGACCATCCTAATAAAGTTTACAAGGTAGTGAAAGCACTATATGGACTCCATCAAGCACCAAGAGCTTGGTATGACACTTTGGCCACTTATCTTTTGAGCAATGGATTTCAAAGAGGACAGATTGACCAAACCTTGTTCATCAAAAGTATATGGGACCATATCTGCTTGTTCAAATCTCTGGGTAGATGATATATTTCTTTGGTTCTAAAAGAATGAAATTATGTGATGATTTTGAGAAGCTTATGAAGGATAAGTTTTAAATGAGTTCTATGGGAGAACTCACCTTCTTTTTGGGATTATAGGTTTAACAGAACAAGAAAGGAATTTTTATCAGTCAAGATAAATATGTCCATGAGATTTTGAGAAAGTTCAACTACTCAGATGTGAAGTCTGCCTCTACTCCAACAGATTTGGAAAAGCCTTTGGTTCAAGATGGAGATGCTGCTGATGTTGATGAACATCTTTATAGATCTATGATAGGATCTTTGATGTACCTTACAGCATCCAGGCCAGATATCATGTTTGCAGTGTGTGCATGTGCAAGGTTTCAGGTTTCTCCAAAGTCTTCCCATCTCTTAGCTGTTAAGAGAATCTTTAGATACCTTAAAGGAAAACCATCATTAGGCCTTTGGTATTCTAAGGATTCTCCATTGGAATTAGTTGCTTACACTGATAGTGACTATGCTGGAGCTACACAAGATAGGAAGTCAACAACTGGAGGTTGTCAGTTTTTGGGAAATAGACTGATCTCTTGGCAATGCAAGAAACAAACTGTAGTTGCCACTTCTACAACTGAAGCTGAATATGTGGCTGCTGCAAGTTGCTGTGGACAGGTTCTCTGGATCCAAAACCAACTGCTAGATTATGGGTACAATTTCATGGATACTGTTATTTACATTGACAATACTAGTACTATCTGCATAATTGAAAATCCTGTTCAACATTCTAAAACAAAACATATAGAGATTAGGCATCATTTTATAAGAGATTGCAATGCTAAAAAGTTGATTCAAATGGCTAAAATTGACACTCAACATAATGTAGCAGATCTTCTTACAAAAGGTTTTGATGCTGGTAGATTTCAGTACTTGGTCTCAAGTATTGGAATGCTCAATCCCTAATGGCCAAGTCTCTTGCTTGTTTTTGTAAAGTTTGTTAAATGTTAGTACTGTTAAGTCTTTGTAAATTAATACTGCTAGTTATATTTAAAACTGTTTGTTAAAACTGTTACTTATAGTTAGTACTGCTAGTTATTTCTGTGTCTCATTGTTAATCCTGTTAGAAACACTTAATACTGCTAAACAAGAAAAATAGTTAGATTATGTTTTTCTTGGTTTTAAGCTAACTCTTTCAGGATAAGCAATGAAGTGTGAAATTGGTTACTCAATGGTTCAATATTTGAGGGGAGGAATGTTGGCTGTTCTTGAAGTGTTGGTTGTCAACCCACACAACAAATGGTCATCAGTTCACCATGTCTAATAGACATCAAGAATTGACTAGTCCAAAGCAAACAACTATTGGTAAAGACTTCTCAAATCCGTTGATAGTTGATAGTTTACTAAAAACTATATGGTCATCAATGCACCATGTTTTTACAATGAAGCATTGGCTAGTCCAAAGCAAACGGCTGTTGGTAAAGACTTCTCAAATCCGTTAATAGTTGATAGTTTACTCAAAACTATATGGTCATCAATGCACCATGTCTTTACAATGAAGCATTGGCTAGTCTAAAGCAAACAGCTATTGGTAAAGACTAATCAAATCCGTTAATGGCTGGTAGTTTGCCAAAAACTATAATTTGTGTGCATTGTGAGCCAAAAAGAATAGAGAAAATTGGTGAGCTTAAAAACAGAAAGAGAGATTTGTGAAAAATAGACAGAGTGAAAAGTGAGCCAAAAGAATTAAGAGATAACATGTGAGCTTAAAAACAGAAAGAGAGATTGTGTGAAGTTATTTTTGAGTAATACAACACTTTGGAGTTTGTACTGCTTTTGGGTGGAGAAGTTAATACTGCTGGGCTTATTTTAGTACTGCTAGACCAATTTTAGTACTGCTGGATGACCGTTAGTACTGTTTGGGTCTAACAGATTTTTCATTAATTAATAGAGCCGTTGAGATATTTCCGCCAAATTCCTATGATATAGGGGTTTGACCAATTGGACTTTCGTGATCTTTATATATATATATGTTAAATTTAATCATGATAAACTCAATTTCTTTAAGTCGGTCAAATCATATCTCTACAATTCTCTATTTATATCTCAATTAACTTTCTCCAACCTTCATATATTCATCCACGATCATATCCCACTCGATTACTCACAGTTTTATTCATGGCAAACTTGGAGTTTTGTGACAAGCACAACATGGTAGCATTTTTAGAAAAATCTACGGGAAGTGCAGGGTTTCATCAAGTCATCGATTTCCTAAATCGAAGTCACATTTGTTATGCACTCACAAAGAAGCCAGCTGTTTCTGTCTCGTTTATCAAACAATTTTGGAGGTCTGCTGCAGCTTCTACTGATGATAATGGGGAAGTCAAGATTAATGCTACCATTGATGGTCACTCATTGTCTATCACCGAAGGATCTTTAAGACGACATCTCAAGTTGGCTGATCAAGATGGTATTACTTCTATTCCCAACTCGGAGATTTTTGAGCAATTGGCACTTATGGGATATCACACTGATTCAGATAAGTTAACCTTTCAAAAGGGTGCTTTTTCACCTCAATGGAGGTTTCTTATTCACAATATTCTTCATTGCCTTAGCCCAAAGAAGACTGCTTGGGAGCAGTTTAGTAGTAATATTGCAGCTGCTGTTATTTGTTTAGCTACCAATAGGAAGTTTAATTTTTCTAGGATGATTTTTGAGCATATGGTGTCTAATATTTCAAGCCCCCATAAGTTTTTAATGTACCCTAGATTCATTCAAATATGCCTAGATATGCATAGGAACCAACTTCAACCACACTCAAGAACATATCCTGTACCCTCTCTTAGCAACAAAGTTTTTAACAACATGAAGAGGCCTACAAAGGGATATTCAGGCCAGGAAGTTGCTCTATTCCCCACTATGCTAGATGTTACTGAACCTTCCACTTCACCTTCCAGAATCACATCTTCACCTTCACACTCACCTGAACCTTCAACTCAACACTCACCTGATAATACCACTGCTGCTGCATCACAACCATCACCAACCCAACCATCACCAACACATCCATCACCTGGAGCAGAACACCATTTTCCTACACCCCATGACTCACCTCTCCATGCTGTTCACTCACATGGAAGTGATGAGGGTAGCTTGAAACTTAATGAATTGATGAATTTGGTTACCAAACTTTCTGACAGGATTGGAGTATTGGAGGATGACTTGAAGAAGACAAAGAAAACCTACAGTTCTGCATATACTAAGCTTATTCTCAGGGTCAAGAAGCTAGAGTCTCAAATAAAGACTAGGAAAGCAAGGAGAAAAGCTAGGGTTGTTCTTTCAGATGATGAAGTCATTGAAGATGATTCTTCTAAACAGGGGAGGAAATTATCTGATGCACAGGTTCAAGAGAAAGCAAGTAGTGAAACTGAGTTATTTATTCAAGAAGTGACTCCAACTGAAGTCATTCAAGATCAAGGAAGCGGTGAGAAAGGGAGTGCTGAAGATTAGTTACTACTGTGTGCATAAGAAAGTACTACTATGAAAAGTTCTAATAGTTTTAGTACTGCATGATGTAAATCTTAGTACTGCTGATGAACTGACTTATACAAGAAGGAGTGCAAAGAAAAGATCAAGACAAGACAAGGGAAAAGCAATAAAGAAAGAGTCTGAAGCCTCAAGAATAAAGTCAAGAAAGAGCTTGAACAAGAAATGAATATGTTTTGGCTGAAGCCATCAGACTGAAGAGCAAATGAATGAAAGCAAAAGGGCTCAGATTGCAATAGATGGAAGATCCTTCATGTCATACGGTTCATACTCTAAAGATGAAACCAAAGACAGTTTCCCAAGCAAGAAGAAATATGATCAAATACTTGAAGAATCAGGGGAACTACAAGATTAGTGACTTCAAGGGAATGTCTTATAATGAGATTAGGCCAATATTTGAAAAGGTTTGGGATTTTAAGGGGAGGGTTGCGAGCGGGGGGGGGGGGGGGGGGGGGGGGACTTATTGGAGAATGGGTGGGGGGGAGGGGGGGGGGGGGGGGGGGGGGGGAGTGATCATGGAACTGCAATAGATGAAGTCCTCCTGAAAAGATAAATTCGCACTGAAAAGATTGTGGAAGGAAGATGTTGACTACACCCAGAAAATGAAAGAAGTTGTTAAAGAACCTGGAGCAAAAAGAAAGAAATCTATTCCTAGAAAAAGCACAAGGAAGAGACAAAAGATGGAGGAAGATGCTGAGAAGGAAGACTCAAAATTTTTAGAACATAGTAACCAAAGAGTAAGAGTTCCTCCTAGAGGTCAATCCTATCACTACAAAGGTTCCGATTGTAGATGAAGACTGTGTTTTGACAGAGAATTTCATGTATTGCAAGTTTTCAGAGGAATGGCAGTTCCAAGAACAATAAAAGTTTTGAGATGAGATGCTTGATAGACTTTGATAGACAGATGTAGAGGAATTGTACGACTAGTCAAAGAAAGGTATAGTACTATCCAAGACTAGAAGGGTAAGATCCTGATCTGCTTAGGGAGATTACACACTTTTGTTTGAGCTTGATGAAGAGAGATGAAGATATGGAAGAACACAAGCATGAATACAATGTGGCTAAGCTGGAGGTTTATCATGGTTTTTGTGGTAATCAACTATTTTACGTTTACTGATGCAGATGGTAATAGCCTACATATGCAGACAAGAAGAAAATACCTCTAAGTCAAGAGATGATTTCCAAGATGTTGAAGAAGAAATTAGAGGTTGATCATGAGAGTTCACAGGCGTTTGAACTTCTAAGGTTTATAAGATCTCAAGTGCAGAAGTAGAAGAAATGTTTGAAAAGAAATCATCATCAAAGTGAAAAGACTACAGATTTAATTCAGAAGAAACTTGATGATTTGAAGGACAATAACAAGTTTAGGGGAGGATTGTTAGGAATAAATCTTCATCAAGAGTTAATACTGCCAAAGTATAACTAACAATACTAATGGAGTTAGTACTGCCAGTACAAACTTAAATACTGCCAGTGTTAGTTAATACTGCTAGGAGAAAGAGTTAATACTGCTGATGGTCAAAGCTGCTGACTTGGAGATAAGTATGCATGGAGATAATTGTGGGTTGTTCGTAACTGATCCTAAAAGATAGGTAGTTATCTTTGTAAAGGACTCTTTGTGTTCTATAAAAGGAGATCCTAGGTTTAGGATATAGATATACTTTTTACATACTTAGACGAATACTTTTAGAAAAGGATTGTGATAGCTTCAAGGTTGTAACCCCAGTACTATAAGAGTACTCGTATTATTATTCTAATAATATTGAAGCAGTTTGTTATTATTTCATTGTTCATTGTTTGTTTGGTTATTACTGTTCCATTGATAAATACCTCTAGAGTATCATAGTGTAGATTCCGCATACACTTTGGTATACATACAAAGTCTCAATCTTTGTTATTTTGGATTCTTCCAAGGTAACACACACTTTACTACGTAAAGAATCGATCAAGGCGTGGGATCAACAAAAAGTCATTTGATGCACACATTACACATATCGGAAGGTGTTGATTAAGCATGAAAATGTGGAACATAACATGGTGATGAAGATGGAGGCAGCCTCACCCTGAAAGTCCAAGTAGGACCAACCATGTGACTATGATGGGTGAATAGAAAAAGTTTGCAGACGAGTGTGGTTTCGAGCATGAAGAAACAATCAAATTCAAATACTTATACTTATACGACGTGAATGAACGGCAAAGAGAAGGGACAAACACTTATCAATTGTTTCATCTATGTTAGATCCTGATAACTTGTTTACTGTGTTTATTTTAGTTGTCATTTAGGATAAACAATGTTCTCGTCTTTATAAATTATGACTTGTTTTATTCTGGTAGTTTGTATTTTGGATGACACGTTAAGCACTTTTTATGTTAATGGTTGATTTACAGTTTTAGTTTAAAACATTAATGTACTACATTTTGATTATTATAAGACGGATATTTATTTTTTATAATCCGGATAAAATACAATATAATTGACATATAAAAAATATTTGTAACAATGTTTAACATGGAAAAAAGGAAGTCCAAAATAATGGAGTATTCAATTCCATTACAAACGCATGAAAAGTTTTCGTATAAATTAATGCTTTATATAATAAAGTTTGACATAATACAGTAAATAAAAAAAATCGACACTATCTAAGTATGTGTAGCATTTCATTATATATGACGTTGCTTGTTTAATTGGTACAGTTATCCTTTCGATCGTAACAAAGAACTTTCAATCCCTCTTTGCTTTTTACCCTTAAAACGATTATATATAGCTGACCATGAGAAAAACAGGACGTTTTAAGAAAAGACCTACTCTCGATAACGTTTACCCGCGACTTTTATTTATCGTCATTGCAAAACATATTGATACGTGAAATGTATTCTATTGAGTTTGAAATGCATTTTCTTGTCAAATGGGATGATGACCATACGTGGCATAACACATATTTGACTGACTTGACCTCCTGATATAATTCTCTCCCCTACGTTGTTTACTCTCATTCTTAGTATTTGCTACCTTGTACCATTACAATGTCTGACCCTTTTATCAATGTTCCGAAGACACATAAGAGAGGCACCTACCTCTAATTTTTATTGGTGTTGAGGGATTCCAGACATTTTGATGCTATTTAGGAAGTAAGTGGTATAAAATGTCTCGTCAAATGTACCATGCATATTTGACTAACAAAGCAAATCTAAACTAAAAAAATACTCTTTCTTCTCAAGGTAACAACAACATCATACGATCATTCAATTTATCAACTTCGTCGTGTATAGGAGCAAGAATGTCCCTCTCTTAGAAGAAAACTAGGCTTCATAGAATTAAAAATAGATCTAGGTAAATCTCTTGTATCACAGCTCCCACATGGTCTGTAGAATCTGGAATTAACCATTCTTCTAGGAATTCAACAACCGCATTGCCAACATTTTTACCACCTACTTTTCCATCACCAATATCAAGTATCCAATCTGTAAACTCCTTTACTTCTGTTCTTTTAGCATCATACCCAACTATAAGTTGTTGGAATCTAACAATTAAGTTAACCAACCATCTAATCTTACGAGTACGCAGCGGGATGATCTAGTTCTAGTATAAAAATCATTAACAATACATATACACACAATAAGGGACAAGAAAAATAATAAGCGACATTACCCTTGAAGTACCAGCAGTTATTGAAACCAAGACAGAAACTAGTGAACTAAGTGGTCACCTTCTACGGGGGGGGGTGGTGGGGAAGTGGTCACCTCTACGAGTGCTCACACAAACACGTAAACAAGCACGCCCGGATGCTAGTCCAAACCTCACGTGTATCCAATACAACCTTTGTATATCAAACCCCACTGAAAAACGATCACCTAAACCCACTCTTGGAATAGAACCGAAAATCAAAAAGAAACAATAAAGGTTTAGCCGAATTCGGTTGTAACCGAAATTTGGTAAACACAACTGAAAACCAACGAACTCAACCCTAGATTGATTCTATCTGTTATCACGCCTTGATAACAAGTAAACCCAACTCATACACTTGCTGGATCAATAAGGGATTCAAACCACACTTCAATACCCTTTTAAAGGTAACCGAAAATCAACCAACAAGAGAAAAGAGAACCGAAAAAGTCAAAACCCTAAATAAGGTTTATGTTAAGTGGGCTGTGAATGAATGAGGGAAAAGGAAAACGTTTTTTCTGTTTGCTAGGTTGTTATCACGTGTGTATGAGTTGAGGTGTGAGGTATAAATAGCCTCAAGTCCTCCTCAATCATGATAAGACTTGAAGACTCAAAGTTTAAGTCTTATCATGACTTTAACACTTATCCTAGCTCTCTTCCCCTTATCACCAAGGTACACCGAACCTAGACTCCCTCTAGAACCTTCATTTAAAACCGGCCACTCACAAGGACAGCTCTTGGTTCTTGTCTTAATCGTTCGTGTCTAAAAGGTTTACATTTATTAGTTACGTGAAGTTAAAACGTGCTCTAAATGTTTAAACGTGTGTGCCCCCAATAAGCTCACACACTTCTAGTCGTACTCGGCTAGTTCAACTCACATAATCCAATAATTACTAATATGTTTTCGCTGATGATCATATTTTTATGTGGTTAATATGTCCGTACATGGCTATAAGTGAATTTTTTGTAAACGAGCATTGAAGTGCCTTCAAGTTTGTAGACATTCAACTAGGAATTGAATAAAGTTTGCACAAAATTTTTATCACAATTTCATGTGCTTAGATGTGATGATATTTTATACATCTTCGCGCATATAAACATAACAATTTTATAAATATTAATGGTTGATTCTCGCTTGGTTTTACGTCATCAATTTTATAAAGGTTGCTACTTTATTTATATTTATAAATTATTTATTACCTTTTTAATATAACTTTTGGTTGGAATTACAAAGTTTAAGAAAATATTAATTTTCAAATTTTTTTCGTAAAATGAAAGTTTTATACATTACTAATTTAATAAATATAGGTGTTATATATTTTATTATCTCCTCCACACACGTAATAACGAAGTGGGTTGGTTAAGAAATCCAACAGTAGATGTTGGAGCCTTGAGAGTCATATTCATGGACGTGAGGGCGAATATTATTCGCTCCTCAACCATAACACACATAAAGTTTTGTAGTTATCCCAACTTCCGTGATGTAACCTACAACACCTAAATGTTCACAATCATACTCTTTGTTTGTTGTTCAAACTTACATTACCCATCTTGATCTTTCACCCATTCTTAAATTCTTCAAAGTGGTCCTACCCTTCAATGTTTTCTTGTCATTGTTTGTCCGTTCATGTATGTATGCAGTAAGACCTCTTTTTCTGATAGTACCACAAGCCAACCCTTAACAGCCTTGATTCTGCACCACTGCCTTTCACAAGAAAACCCTTAGTTTCAAGAGTGCTTAGCGATATCAAGTTTTGCCCTAATTCCGAATACTTGAAATTCTCCAAAATAAAACTCGGCCCAACCTCATGTGTACGCGAACCTTACAGTCTCCCGTATATGGCAGTGTGTGCTATCACCCAACAAAAAACCACTCACCGAAGAATTCGTCAAACTACCCAGTAAATCATTCTTATATGTTGTATGGTATAAGCCTATTGAATCCATGATTCAGTCCAACAATTGTTCAACTCTTATAGTTATCATCACATCAGCATTGTCATACTCGTTAGCTCCATAATGGGAGACTTTACCTTCATTTCTGACAAAACATTTAGATATTTTATGATTATACATGAGACAATCCCTCTTCAAAGGCTCACTGGACTAAAACATATAAAACCTTAATTTGTTGCTTCTACCTTGTGACATTGTTCGCGCGCTACCTTTACCATGTTGCATGTACCTTACATCATATATAATTACACCTCATATACAACCCTTCACCACAATCACTCTTTGTATCTCATCACTA
>BQNB010006468.1:8996-93137 GCA_026074375.1 Tanacetum coccineum | reverse complement strand
GGCTTAAAAACCCAAATCTTATTAATTTGTAATTTCTAGCTCCTTGCTAGTTTTCTAATAAAATTGCCGTTCAAAAAAAAATGACAACAGATCACAAACACAATATGGCTTTCACAATCTTCGACCCAACAGATATCCAATTACTAAATCAAAAACTAATGGATAAAACACTCCAAATCACTTAATTTAGTTCAAGGGTCGCATGCCAAAAAGGATGAAAATCACCTAAATTGTTTTATGCTTATAGTGTCCTAAACTCCTAATATGTTGTATGTTAAAAACCCTTTATTGTACTAAAGATATAACTTTGGTATTCATATAATCCATAACTACAATTTGTTTATTGCTATTTGAATCAAGTAGCTAATCAAACATATTAACAATTATCTAATTCATACAATGCTACATAACTAATAAGTATTAAAACTAAAAAACTAAAATTGAATTTACAATCCAACCTTACAATTCAATGATCAGAGAGTGATGTTCTGGGAACGATGGTTGAGTGTATGAAGGGTTAAAAAAAGAAGTCGACCGTGTTTGGGATTGAGGTTGTTTTTTTCTTAATTTTTTTTGTTAAATTTATATCTAAGCCTTTTTTGATATTTACATCGAGGTACTTATGTTTACAAATATAACATCCGCATTTTGCAAGTTTTTTTATTTTTATTTTTGACACATAATTTTCTGGTAATGTTTCATCCTTTAATATGTAAAAACGAATTTTTTTAATTTTTTTTCTAAATTTCTAAATTAAGAATATTTTGGATTTTTTGTTAAATATAATTTTTTGGTAAAAATAATAATCAAAATAATCATACCTAATAAGTAAACAATCTTTTTTTTGAAATGCGAAAGTCCTCACTTTGCGTTTTCCTTTAATAGATAAAAGATAGTGATTTATGGAGCAACATGTTTCAAAAGATAATAAATGGGAAGTAATATGTACATCATTAAAACCACTAATTATGCATTTGGATGTTGTATTGTG
Organism: Tanacetum coccineum; assembly: GCA_026074375.1. Taxonomy (NCBI): domain Eukaryota; kingdom Viridiplantae; phylum Streptophyta; class Magnoliopsida; order Asterales; family Asteraceae; genus Tanacetum; species Tanacetum coccineum. The sequence goes on along the minus strand of BQNB010006468.1, from coordinate 92,146 downwards.
TGCATTACCAGTGTAATTTAGTGGTGTGCACACCATTTTTAGTGGTGTACATACAATCTCCCTAAATAATAGTTTATAGCATGATTTTGTGAACGCTCTTTATTTCTAGTACAAATTTATCGAACGGGGCTGAAATCTATCAAACTAGATAAAGAAGATTGAAGAGAATAAACTATAAAAAGGATTAATTTCATATCTCCCCCTCTTTTCACCAATAATTTCATATATATCCAAATTACAACATTTGAATGCATGATGTACCACACTTTTGATTCATGTTTAGGTAAATATGAAATTAATGGTGAAAAGAGGGGGAAATATGAAATTGCCCTATAAAAATTATAACGTACGCAAGTTCCTTCAAAACTAAGTGTAAATATGTGTACATGTTACATTTTTCTTTTAGCTAAGTGTCAAGTTGAGATATTTCTAACTTTATGGGTCTTTGTTGTAGAAAAAACTGAAATGAAGGATCATAAAAACATTTGAGAAAGATAATTGTCCTAAAACATAAATAAAACGTTACATTCCCGCGAAAAACCCGTTCAACTGTTCACTCCCCATCAAAATTCTCCACTTCTTCCTCTTTATTTTGAGCAACATTATTGACGTGTTTCGATTTCTTAATCTTTATTTGTCGAATCTTTGAGAATAAGTGTGTAGAAATCAATAATGGATGAAGAATACGATGTGATAGTTCTTGGTACCGGATTAAAAGAATGCATTCTCAGCGGTCTCCTATCGGTCGATGGCCTTAAAGTAATTCCTAATTACGTTTTCGGTTTTTATTTTACTCATCCACATTTGATATATATATATATATATATATATAGAGAGAGAGAGAGAGAGAGAGTTAAGATCAATGAGAAGTTTTCTTAAAATAAAAAGGATAAGAAGTAACTATAATCGCATATCCGAGATGCACCGACTTAAATTAGATGCATCTCTATAATCTTAGATGCATTATAACGCATTTCAAGCTTTTAATTAGATGCATATACATATATTAGATGCATTTCATGATTTCTCATGTTTTTTGTTGCTCTGCACAGTGCTAAAATCATCAAAATCAATTTGCACCATCTACACATCTAAATGAATAGAAATGCATCTAATACAAATCGTTGCATCTCAAATGTGTGATTTTAGTCACTTATCACCACTTCTTATTTTAATTTACTTCTCACTGGATCCCTACTATATATATATATATATATATATATATATAAGGTGGTATTTGGGTCTATGTATTGAAGGTGGTTATGTGATACCTAATGATGAAACTATAAATGACTAACATATGAGATCGGGTAAATGGATGAGGTTTTTCCTTGTTGAGGGGAGGGCGAGTCTTTGACTTAGATGTACACGGCCTAACCGAGGTATCCCGTCACCGTTTCTCACCCTTTCTCATGTCACATAAATGTGTACCTAGTGAGGGTTGAGACTAACGGGTCAAATCATATGTAGTCAAATGTGCTACTAGATATGTTGTTTGAAATTTTAATGATTGCGTAGTTAGTTGTTTAAGCGTTTGGCCGATTATAATTATCAAAGGAGCTAATCCATGCATATAATGACACGAAAGGACATCCTCGTGATAAAACGAGATGCAAATTCTGGTAATTGTATTTTTTTTTTTAATTGTTTGATGATTAATGGATCAGATGCGTAATCTTTTTACGGAAAGATTAAAACCGTCTATGGTTGCTGGTGAGTTTCCAATCATCACAATAATCTGTGCGTCACATCCAAATCTACTTGAAGTTTATACTATAGTGGAAATCATAGATGCTTTACTTTGCATTAGTTACTGGATCGAACTTTTTTGGATATCCTAAACTTTGACAGATATAAAAGTTATATAGTCTCGTAGTGATATGATTATGTGATTGTTAAAATACGAGGAGCTTATGATAGCATACACATATGGTGTGATCAGTATGCTGATCTACTTCTCTTCTTGGTGTAATTCTTATTAGGTGTAACAGTAAAAGAAGTTAAATTGGAGACATAGAGCGAAAAAAAGAACAATTTGACTCATCAAGAGCCCAATTTAATTTCTATCTACATGTACTGTCCAAATTTTCTATATTTTAATATTTTTGAAACCGGTTGTAATATTAATCGTCTACATTAGAGAGAATATAATTGGGATATCACATTTTGACACCAATGACCAATTACTTAGACGAGTAATTAAATAGCCCCTCAAATTATAATGTACGTTCCTTGGCTCCTTGATAATAAGTTTTATCAACAGTTGTTGGCAAGCTAGTTTAGCACAGATGAACCATGTACTATACATGCTAGAACCTAACAGTTCTTTCTAGTTGTCTTTAAAAGTGCCTTTATCATGCACATTATGAGTATTAGTGGTATGCGAGTTAAGAGTTGTCATCTAGTAGCCAAAACAGATAGAAAGAAGTTACCTTCTTTATTTAAGAGAAACTAAAAAGTGGGAGCTCTTTTAGCTATAGAGATTGTAACATTCGCAGAACAACGTATTAAAACTTAGTAGTTGAAATTGTCGTAGTAGCGACAATGATTTAGTTTCACATATTTAGTTGATAAAAAAATTGTGAACGAAACTCAAATTATCTTCTGCTCTCTGTAATATTCAATTGGATGACCATTTTAACAGGTACTTCACATGGATAGAAATGACTATTATGGAGGAGAATCAAGCTCCCTCGTTTTAAATCAGGTAACATGTGTATAATGTTATTAAGATCTTTCATACATGCTCTTAAAAAGTCATACATGTTTTACACGTTTTTCCCACTGAAGTGGTGAATGCAAGCTTTAGTAACTACTCAAGTTTCAAAGCTGTTATTGAGATTTTTATTTACTAATGATTTGGTTGCAATGGCGACCACTATATGACCACTTATCTTTTGTTCCTAAACTGGTTATAGTTCTGGAAGCGTTTTAAAGGAGATGAAGATCCTCCAGAAAGTCTGGGCAAAAGCAAGGAATATAATGTTGATATGATTCCGAAGGTACATCCATAAGTGCAATACTTTCTTAGTGTATCTTTATTCCTACCTAAGAGATTTTGAATTTTGAAATATCTGTGATTATATTGAGCTTTTATGTGTTTTGGTAGTTCATGATGGCAAATGGTCTTTTGGTCCGTGCTTTGATCCACACGGATGTTACAAAGTATCTTAATTTCAAGGCTGTAGATGGTAGCTTTGTATACAACAAAGGGAAGGTACGGTGCCTACAAAGTTTCTCTTCACAATTCATTAGTAGGGTTTGCAGACTTATATGATAATCATATGAATTGGTGTCCAGATCTACAAAGTTCCTGCAACTGACGTAGAAGCGCTGAAATCTACACTTATGGGTTTGTTTGAAAAGAGGCGAGCACGCAAATTCTTTATATATGTCCAAGACTTCGAGGAAAACGATCCTAAATCTCATGAAGGCTTAGATCTGAACACAATTCCTGCAAAAGAGCTCATTGGGTACACACCTTTCCTCTTCATTTTATAATAGTATGTTACAGTGTCATAGTTATAAGTAAATGCACTGTAAAATAATGGTAGTGGTAAAATGACATCTTAAATTTTATTTTGGTGCAGGAAATATGGTCTTGAAGATGATACGATTGATTTTATTGGTCATGCACTGGCACTCTATACTAGTGATAGTTATTTGGAAATGCCAGCAATAGATTTTGTGAAGAAAATCAGGGTGCGATCGTGTTTATTTATAGTTTTACTTTACTTTCTTCTATGATATTCTTTTAGAATTACACACTCATAGTGTACTTGTATACCTTAATTATTTGCTTATATACCCAAAGGACTCCTGACGATTACTATAAGACACCTATATGATCTATTATATTTATTTTTTATCAGTCTTGATAACCACAAGCATCATCTCGTTATTAATTAATTTGGTTTTTGCAACCTTAAAGCTTTATGCAGAATCCTTGGCCCGTTTTGAATCAGGATCGCCTTACATTTACCCAATGTATGGTCTTGGAGAATTACCACAGGTTGGTCCGCAATCTCAGTTTCATGCAAATTTTCTTAAGTTTGCTATGGTACATGTATTGAGAGTTGGGGTTGTACAGGCATTTGCTCGATTAAGTGCAGTTTATGGGGGGACTTACATGCTTAACAAACCAGAATGTAAGGTATAGTATATTATCATCCCTGTTACCTTTGTATAATTATCTAATTTTTGGATTGTGTTAGTAACGTATCATATGTTAGTTGGTGAGAACATGTGGCTTCAAATTCGTTCTGTTCATTTTTAATTATGGGATTCATGAAATTACAGGTAGAATTCGATGAAAGTGGGAAAGTGATTGGTGTCACCTCTGAAGGAGAAACTGCAAAATGCAAAAAAGTTGTATGTGATCCATCATATGTGCCCGATAAGGTAATTAAGCGTATAGTAGGCTAAATTCTATTAGTGACAATCTCAACTTTTTTTCCCAAGAAAATGGTATGATGCAGGTTGACTTTATTGATAACGGGTGAAATAGGTTGCATTAACTACAAAGGGTCCAAAATTAAAAGTCTCTTAAAGTGTACTGAAATGTTTACATATTCAAATGCTTACGACCTCATAAACTGAAACATTGATTATTTATAAATTTCTTATAAAAGTGTGATCAGTGGCTGTCAACTTGACAAACACGTTTTGACCCGAACCTATTAAAATGTTAATATGTTATCCAACCCTGCCTGATCCGCCCTTAGTAGATTAGCTCTATAACAATCATTTCTGGATTCAACTGTCTAACTTGGAGCCGATATGTGAAACAGGTCAACAAGGTAGGGAAAGTTGCTCGAGCCATATGTATAATGAGTCATCCCATTCCAGATACCAATGATTGTCACTCTTGCCAAGTGATTCTACCACAGAAGCAACTTGATCGTAAATCAGATATGTATGTTTGATATGATGAACTTATCTTCAACTCTTAGTCATCGCAAGTTTTTTACGTTCATGCTTCTCGTACAACTACTGCCATTCATTATTTAATACACTCTATGGTTAAATGAAGGGGCCTAACAGAAATTACTGATCATGTAGGTATCTATTTTGTTGTTCTTACGCACACAGTGTGGCTCCACAAGGCAAGTTTATTGCTTTTGTCACAACAGAAGCGGAGACTGACAACCCTGAGAGCGAATTAAAGCCTGGTGTAGATCTTCTGGGACCCGTGGATGAGATCTTTTATGAAACTTATGACAGATATGAGCCAACAAATGATGCTGAATCTGACAGCTGCTTCATATCAACTGTAAGTAGTCCTGTACTTATTGTAGTTGATAATAACATGTATTGAATAAACATTGCAACTTTCAGCCCATATTATGCGCTTGGGTTGCTTTTTATCAAATGGGTCAAATTTAGCTAAAATGTCAAATGATTGAGTTAAAAAGTCACCCAAAGTCTATTTTTAGCGCATACAACCTACTAATATTGTTCTTTAATACTATAAATTAGTGCGTTAATTCACTTATTTCTTATAGAAAAGTTGGACGTGTTACAAGAGTTTATGCAGCCATTTACTTCGGTTTCCTTTTTCTTTTTGCAAATATTAGTGCTGCAGATTTGATATGATAATACATTTTGCAGAGTTATGATGCAACAACTCATTTTGAGACCACAATGAAAGATGTTCTCGCCATGTACACCAAAATAACTGGAAAGGTTTGCTTTTATAGAGTATTTTCATTGCTGTATCTTCAGGGGTGTTTGGGTTGAGAATTGAAATTGAATATCTAAAGTAGAGCCAAATATGATTATATGTATATGACAAAGACAAAGGACACATTAAGGAAAATGATGCTTTAAGCCCATTGAACATATTTGCTATTCTCACTGTAAAAACCGTCCAAATTATGACAATCCTTTGAACTCGGCTAAAGGCATTTTTCTGCGCTCGTCATGTGTCTTTAAAGTAATGTGCTTTCGTATTGTTTTGCTTAAATTATAGCCACTTCAATGCATATTTTTGATTTGTAAACATACTAATACATGATTTTCTGTGTGCTCATGAAGGAACTTGACCTTACCGTGGACCTGAGCGCTGCAAGTGCTGGTGCTGCTGAAGAATAAGTTCGTTACATAACAACTTCTCGGCTAGTGAACACCATTTTTTGGAGAGCTTTTTAAGAATTAAAATGCGGTTACAATATGAATTTAGTTATTCCTTTCAAAATATTACTTCTTGATGTATGCATCAAGTTATTGTTCCATTCTGATATCACAAGAAAATAATGGTTCTAAATATTTTTTCAAGAGTTTTTCATCCATGTACTCTATGCAGGAAACTAGTACTAATAATGCCTTGTTCTCGATATGTTACCTTTTGGACTATCTTTTTTTTATTACTCATTTAATGCCAAGTATTTTCCACGTATTTAGACGAAAACGACCATGTGTAGGAGCATCAAGTGTCATCAAATCCATATTCTAGTCTAGTGTTTTAATTAAGTGGTTGTTGGATTCAAGTCCGATCAGGAATAATGGTTGTTAACTTGGTGAGTATTGAGTTTGTCATTCAAGTCCGATCAATTTCATCTAAACTTTAGACCATGCATAATGGGTGGTCGACCACCCGCCTGTGAGACGCGTCCCTCCCCCCTACAAGACATCCATGGAACGCGTCCCCTATGAAGAAAACTCACCATCTAGGTGTAGTCGACCGGATATGTGAAAAAAAACCAACCCCCCAACGACTCAAATTTTGACATGTTGGGTCCCTTTTACTAAAAAGCAAAAAAAATATTAAAATTTAAATAAACTTACTTTATAAACACCTTATGCTTCTCTATTTTTATACACTTTCGACCTCAATTTTTTTATACGCTTTAATTATCTTAACTCAAACAAATGAATTTCGAACAATTTTTTTACTCATACATATGAAGAAAACGAAGTTAATAGTATAATATTAGAGTTTTTAAAAGATTCTTATTCATGTTTCCAGTTCTATAATCTCAAAAACCTCACGAGAGCCGGTAGATAGATATCTTGACGGTGCTTATGTTCCTGTACGAACGTCCGAAGAAACGTTACAAGTTATTTAGAGAATTACAAATTATTAGAGCCGATTTAGTAAAACACATTTGAAGTCAAACAAATGAACATTAATTTTAGGGCAAATTGCATAAAAGTGTACTAAACTTATACTCAATTTCAATTTAATGTACTCAACTTTTTTTTTCTCAATTTAACGTACCCAACTTTTTTTTGGTTGCAAATAAAGACAATTAAGAGGTTACCAGGTCACCATCAAGTTACCTTTTCTCCAACATGATTTTTCGGCAACCTAGCATTCAGACGACCCACCACCACCGCCTCCAAATCGATCACTACCAGCACCACCCAAGGCGATTTCGACCGATTTCGTCCGTTTTCGACCGATTTTGGTCGTTTTCGACCGATGTCGTCCATTTTCAACCGATTTCCTCCGTTTTCGACCGATTTTGACCGTTTTTGACAGATTTCAACCGATTTCGGCCGTTATCAATCGATTCGGCCGATTTCGACCAATTTCGATCGTTTTTGACCGATTTCGACCGATTTGAACCGTTATTGAACGTTCTAGACTATTTTCGACCGATTTCGATAGTTTTAATCCGTTTTTGACTGATTTCGACCGATTTCCACCGATTTTGACCCTTTTTGACCTTTTTCGTTTGTGTTGTATGTTTTTCTACGCTTAAATACGTTTTTGAACGTTTTCAAAAGTTTTATCCGTTTTTATACGTTTTAGTACTTTTTATAAGAATGTAAAAAGCGTATGAAGACGTATAAAATCGTACAAAATGTACGAAAACGAAAGCAATGTAAGAAAACAAAGAAAAACGGAGAAAGACGTAAACGAACAAATCGTACAAAAACGGACGAAAACGTACAAAAACGTTTCACAACGTTTAAAAACGGACGAAAACGTTCAAAATGTTCAAACAAGCTTGACAACGTAGGAAAACGTATGAAAACTGTCAAAAACGCACGAAAACGGACGTAAAGGTTCGAAAACGGTCAAAATCGGTTGAAATCGGTTGAAAATGGTCGAAAACGGTCGAAATTGGTTAAAATCCGTTAAAAACGATGGAAATCGGTCAAAATCGGTTGAAATCGGTCGAAAACGGACCAAAACAGTCGAAAACGGTCTAAAACGTCCAAAAACGGTCCAAATCGGTCGAAACCGATCGAAAATGGTCGAAATCAGTCAAAAATTGTCAAAAACGGTCAAAATCTATCGAAATCGGTCGAAATCAGTCGAAATCGGTTGAAAACGGTCAAAACCGGTCAAAACAGTCGAAAATGGTGGTGGTTGTGGCTTGCCGAAGGTGGTAGTGGTGGAGGTCGCCAGCTGGAAAATCATGTTGGAGATGAAGGTAACTTGATGGTGACCTGGTAACCTCCTAATTGTCTTCATTTACAACCAAAAAAAGTTGGGTACATTAAATTGAGAAAAAAAAAGTTTAGTACATTAAATTGAAATTGCGTATAAGTTTAGTACACTTTTATGCAATTTGCCCTAAATTTTATTGTAATGTTTTTTTCAGTGTTGCAAAACAAGGTCTACAAGGCCGATTAATTGCCGATTACGCGCTAAAGGCTACCAACCTTGCCGATTAATGTAACAGGGGGGTCAAAAAAACAGGTCATTGTGGTCAAACGGCGATCATCGGTGGTCAAACTTTCCGGAAAACCTTCAATCTTGTGAAAGTACCTAAAACCACGATAAAACTTGTTTTGATTCACTTATAGTAACTGTTAAAAATCTATTAAAGTTTTTCTTTAGAAAAAGTCTTGCAATAATATCAAAAAAAACTCCCGGAAATACACAAAAAACTTACCGGAAATACCTAAAATTTTGCCAGAAATGTCAATCCGATTAATCGCCGATTTAATCCTGCCGTGTCCGATTTCAAAGCTACTTGGTGGTCGAAGCCGGCTAACGATTCACGATTGTTGAAATCTTGGTTTTTTTAATTTGAATTACTTAATGTATGTTTTTAATCCATTAATGATATAAATTTAGGATTTTAAAAAAATACAAAAAAAAGGATGAAGCTGTAACCATTACGAACATATGGTCCGCAGTGGTCTTAGAAAAAAAAATTAGTTGACTTTTAGGAAGACATGCGCTACAATTACATACGGTCTTATAATAAACTAGAAGGGGTTTGTTATCGGTAGCCCTCTAACCCGCAGTAACAGCCTCAACAATCTATCTAAAAATGTCGAAGTGAGCCACTGCATATTATCTTATCTAATTCAAACCGAAGCACCTTCCCAATCATTAATTTCTTAAAGCTGATGGCGATTTCGAATGACACGATGCAATTTCGATAATCTTTCTTTCCTAAAACTTTCTGATCCATTCCCAAACCCATTATTTTTTCATAAACCTTAATTTCTTAATATTATTTTTTGTCGTTATCAGATCCCTATTCTCAAGCCTAATTTTTAACCTTTTCTTCAAAACACCTAATTTTTTCAAAACTTTTTTCATTTTTCAATGGGTACTTTCGCTATATAGGAGGACGATGTTCACAGATCTCTATTCGGTATTCGTCACTAACTTCCCTGATCACTTCTCTGCTAAAAGATCTTTGGAAACACCTGCAAGCAATATGGGCTATGTCGTCGATGCTTTTATCCTATATCGAAAATCCGAAAAGATGGTAAAAGATTTTGGTTTTATTCGTTTCATTAAAAAATCTTTGACGTGGACCGTTTGGTTAATAATTTATGTAACGGTGTGGGTCGGCGTCATTAAATTAACGTAACCTTGCTAGGTTTAGAGGACGCCTCTGTACAAAAAACAATTATCAAGCAAAAATTGGGAAAGCAGGACATAATTTAGGCGTGCCTCTAAAAACTAAGGGCCAAATGGGACCTCTTTTGCATACGCTCATGTGTTTTAAGGTTTCTCAAAAATTCACATATTTAGATCGGAAAACATTCAGCAATGATGCTTGATTGATTCATGCATGAACAAACCAAAACTTCAATTGTTGTTTGATGGGTAAGGTAAAAAAAACTTTGGTCCTTCTAAACTTGAGGTGGTCTTGGTTTATGAGGTTTCGTCAACCTTTGATCTCAAATATATGGGTGGTACTGGGTAATGATTAAAGTTTCAATCAGGAGGAGGCAAAAATAGACTTTTCAATCTAATGTGGGTATGTATTGGTTCGCAAGATTAAACAAAGCACTCAAGCTGACTTCTTTGTTGATGGGTGGGTTGACTGGTAGATATAGAAGGCGTTCCTTTAAAAATGTGGTCTGATAATACTTTCAAACGCATTGCTTCTAAGTGGGGTACCTTAATTCATGCTGATTCTCATGAGGACGGGAATTTCTACACAAAAAGAATCTGCATCAACACGAATATTACATCTAATATTCTTGAGTCGTTTAAAATCATTTATCGTGGTAAATTGTTTTGGGTTCGAGCTAAAGAGGTTCCTGGCTGGGAACCTGATTTTATGGAGGATAACGATGACGACTCGGACAACGATGATGATTTGATTAATGACTTAAAAAAGATGAAGAATTGGAAGGTGATAGTGATACGGAAGCTGTTCCAGACATAATTTTTGATGATGCCTCAATCCACATTAATGCCGAAAATGCTTTGTGATAAACAAAAGGTGCTTTTCAGAAGACCCTTTCATACATATAAAACTTTCACCAAGAATAAGGAGAACAACCACAAAGAATTCAATTTGGAAGACAGTTTGAAATACCCCTAGGTTTTACACCTATAAATGATAATGTCAATTTAGAAGGGCAATCAAACAAGTTTACAGGTGAGCGTTTAAATAATATTCAAGAGGAAGTTCTAAAAGATAAGTTCAACGAAGATGCAGTGGAGTCCGCATGTTCTGGACATTTTAAAAAATATAATATTTCATGTACAGGTAGATCTATATTACAAGTGATGGAGGAAAGGTTAAGGTGGGACATACTATGGGCTATAACATGGAGGGATGCATTAAAAACATAGAAGAGATCATCAAATCCCAAGGAGTGAACGATGTCAATCGATGAACTTTATGTCTCTTAACATCCAAGGCCTTGCCCAAAAGGCAAAAAGATGGGTTAAGGAGTTATGGCGTGGCTAACAAGGTTATTTTTTAACTTTTCATGAAACAATATGGAGAACATTGATCTATTTAGTATAAGGAGTTGTGGGAAATCTTGCTTTGATTATGCTACAGTGCTTCTGTTGGAACTCGGGTGAGATTTTATGTGTTTGGGATCTAAATTCTTTAGCAAACTTAAATGCTACTATCTCAGACTTTTTTGTCATGGTAAGAGGTGATTGGATTCCTAACGGTCTTAATCTCATCATTTGATATATGCCCTCTAGATCTTAGTGAAGAGAAGATGTTGTGGATGACTTGTCTATTGTGAATGCTCAGTGGGCAGGTGAGGTTGTGGGTATGGGGGGCTTTAATTGAAGTCCGGAAAAAAAGATGAAATATTTGGTTCGGTTTTTAATGTGCATGGAGCTATGGTTTATACTTGTTCATTTCTAATGCGGGCTTAGAACGATGTGCCTTTAGGAGGTTGTTTTTTACCCTGTGTCATAAATCTGTTCCAAGATGAGCAAAATTGACCGTTTTCTTATCTTGAAGTCTATGAATTCATGTCCCATATTATTTCTGGCTATATATTGGATAACGCTTCTTATCGGATTTCATCGTCCAATCTTAATGCGTGAATCTCATTTCGATTACGGACATGTTTCCATTGGTCTTTTATTATTTGGTTTGAAATGAAAAGGTTTTGATAAATTTATTGTAGATTCTTGGAAGAAGCTGTTGTGGTGGAGCAAATGCTATGACTAAACTGATGAAGAAAAACTGATAACACTGAAAGTAAATATTCGCTTATGGAACAAAGGATTTTGATGTCCTCATTAAAGGGAAGAGAAACTCTTAAATCTGATCTTCTGATTTGGACTTGTTAATAGGGTAATAAAACATAAAAATAAAAAAATTTGGGGTGTGGATAGTGATGTTGAGTTTCGTAACAAAAGAGCAATTAGTTGTAAGGATCCTTAAGATTAGAGAACACTTCAATCATTGGAAGCTGACAAAATCAAAGATTAAATGGGCAATCGAGAGGCGATGAGAAATTTCTAAGTACTACCATGGAAATCTCAATAAAAAAGAAGCCAGTTAGCCATTCGTGCTATTTGGGCGATGGTAACTGGATTGACTCCCCTCACCTGGTTAAACGGGAATTTCTGTCTCACTTTAAAAATCGTTTTTATCACCCACAAGATATTCGTCTCCAACTTGATCTAAACTTTCCAAATACGCTACAGCCTGATCAAATTATCGACCTGGAGTGTGATGTGTCAAAAGATGAAATAAAAAGGGCGGTTTGGGATTGTGGTCCTGATGAGTCCTGGCCCGATGGTTTCAGTTCGGTTTCTATCGTCGTTACTTAGAATTTTTTTAAAAGTGACGTGGGTGAAGGTTGTGGACGAGTTTTTTTTCATCCTGATCAGGTTTCCTAAAACAACAACCCACGGAAGCAACTCTTCGTTTATTGCCCTTGATCGAAAACTCGCCTTGCTAAACATGGTCAAAGACTTTTGACCTATTAGCTTTTTGGTAGTATGTATAAAATATAAATATCATTGCCAGATCTGGTGAATCGCCTCTGTTCTCGTTCGGGTGATCTCGTAAAGATGTTCATCAGATTTCATTGCGGTAGGCAAATCTCGATGGTCATTTATCCTAAATGAAATTGTTCAATGTGTCAATCGTAAACGATGCGGTCTTTGGTTTTTAAAGTAGATTTAGAAAAGGCTTCTTGATTCGGTTGATGGATATTTGGACGGGACATTTTGGGAAGGTTCGGTTTTGGTGAGGAAATGGTATGCTCTTGGATTCAAGTGTCTTCGATAATTAGGGGGTTCGGTTATTGTGAATGGTAGTCCTACAGAATGTATGCAATTCCCACAAAGGACTCAAAACAAGGTGATTCCTTTAACTACTTTTTTTTCGTTTTGGTTATGGAACTTACTCGTCTCATTCAATAATAGTTGATGCTGGTATGTTCCAAAGGTATTATGTTATAGTGCCCTCTCTTCAAACTTTCCCATTTGTTTTACGCCCGACGATGTTATATTCATGGGTCATGGAATGAGTCCAAATTTGATACGATTGTTCAAGTTTTGGAGTGCTTTCACCGTGGCATCAGGTCTTCGTTCAACACGTTAAAAGTAAGTTAATGGGGTTTATGTGGATGTTTGGGGGGGGACAAAGTTGGCTTCAAGCAGCTAGTAAAAGAATTGGTTGTGTCACTCTTAAAACTCCATTTACTTATTTAGGTTCGAAAGTGGGTGGCCATATGTCTAGAATCCAGTCTTGGAATGAAACGATCGAAGCAATGGCTTCTCGTTTATCTAAATGGAAGATGAAGACTCTTTCGATAGGAGGTAGATTAACCCTTCTTAAATCGGTTTTAGGATCGATGCCTATTTATCATATGTCTATATTCAAAGTTCCTATGAAGATTCTGCAACGTATGGAATCCATTCGTTCACATTTTTTTAATGGTTCTGATCCTCTTGCTAAAAAACCGACTTGGGTGAAATGGACAAATGTGTTAGCTTCTAAAGAAAAAGTTCGCCTTTGATTTTCAAGCTTATACGATCTGCATAAAGCCTACTCATGTTTAAATGGGTGTGGCGTTTCCTTTCTCAAAACTCTTCACTATGGGCGAATGTCATCAAATCTATTCATGGAGATCACGGAAAAATTGGTAAACAGGTGAAAGTCTCTTATCCTTCTATTTGGCTCGACATTGTTAAAGAGGTGGGAGTTGTTACAGAAATGGGTTTAATTTTTACTCAAGTTTCGTTAACAAAAAAGTGGGGCAATGGTTCAAGATACTTTGGTTTTGGGAGATACTTGGGCATGGGGATTTTTGGGCCTGCGTTTAAATTTTGTTTCCAAAGGCTTATGCACGGAATCTTGCAAAAACATTGATGTTGCTTCTAAGTTATCTCAAAACAGCTTGGCTTTCACTTTCCGTCGTGAACCTAGGGGGAGAGTGGGAGCAAAGATCAGTTTGATTCTCTGAAGGCGATGGTGGAAGGTACTTCTCTTCGTAAACATCAGGGATAGATGGATTTGGTCCTTGCAAAGTTCAGGAGATTTCACCGTCGCCTCAATTAGAAAATTGATCGACGAGTTCACGTTATCGGAGGTCTCTTCTAGCACTCGTTGGATCAAAGCGGTGCCTATTAAGGTAAATGTTTTAGCTTGGAAAATCAAGTTAGATAATCTTCCAACTAGATTGAACATTTCTCGTCGTGGAATGGATATTGACTCTATTCTATGCCCTACATGCGGTAAAGCGGTGGAATCAACTAGGCACATCTTCTTCACTTGCCAAATTGCTAGAGATATCCTTCATTTGATCACCAGCTGGTGGAATATTCCGTATATGGAAGTTTCTTCTTATGAAGAATGGTTGGTGTGGATCTTGAGTCTTCCAGCTTTCGTTCAAACATAAGCGTATTTTGAGGTGTTTGTTATGTGACGTGGTGGCATTTTTGAACTTCGTAATAAACTCTCTTCGGTTCTGAGTCTCATCAAAGGCGGCTATTTTTGATGAAGTGCAATCTAGATCTTTCTACTGGTGTCGTTACAGATGTAAAGCTTATTTTAGGACGACATGCGCTCACAATTACATACGGTCTTATAATAAACTAGAAGGGGTTTGTTATCGGTACCCTCTAAACCGCAAGTAATACCCCCTGGCAATTTTTTTTATTATTTTTTATTATAAATCTACGAAATAAAAGAAACGAGACGTAAAATATACAGTTTGATAAGTCAAAAGTAATAAAACATAAAAAATACGGAGCCGAAAAATGTATTGTCCTATTAATAAAATGGGTAAAACTATCAAAAAAAAGTATAAAACAAAAAGTATTAAAGAGGTAGGGTACCAATAATACCACTCAAACTAGAATGAATAGATCTTTGTAATGTTTTGAAAACCGGGTCTATAATCGACTTGGTCAAGTCATCGGGTTCAACCATCGGGTTAACCCGGTTTTCAAAAATAATAATAATAATAATATTTGCAATACTACAACAAAAAATATATGTATAAATTATGAATATTCCATATACCGAGCCTAAAAACCATTTACTAACAAATATAACATGTAAAAATTAAATTACGTGGCAAATATATACAATTAACTTACATTATTTGCAAAAAAAAATCCAAAACCCAGTCGGGTCTCGAGAACCGGGTTGACCCGGGTCACCTCGGGTTTCGAAAATATAAAACCCGGTTCAATTTGACCATTTTTTTACCGAAACCGGTTGAACCAGCCGGGTCGAATCGGGTTTCAAAACATTGGATCTTTGTACAATTTGTACTTGTGAATATATAAATTTTGTACCGCTGTTTATTTAGATTAACAAGCAAGATTACCCACGCGTTGCTGCGGGGCGTTAATTTTTCGCGCGTTTTTGCGGGATGCTATTTTTTTTTTCTATTTTGTGCGGGTTTATTTTTTCGGTCTCTGTAGCGTTATTTTTTTATGTTATTTTTTCCTTTGTGTGAATTTATTTTCACGGTCTCATGTTTAATAGTTTGATTTTTTTTTATATGAGCTTATATGTTGGGCTTCATGTTTAAATGTTTGTTTTTTTTTGGCTGTATGGGTTTTTTTTTACTTAGCGTATGTCGATTTTCCATTCCGTCGTTTATTTTAAAGTTATTAGTTATTTTAATGTTTTTTTTTAATTCAACATTTTTTATAAAAACATACATATGTCAGAAGCATTACAATTTGTGCTTTAAATCTTAAGTAAGTAAAAAGGAAGGGAAGAAAAAAAACTCCAAATCGGTCGGCCCAGTCGCTCGGCCCAAGCCCACTTTCGTTAGCGTATTTCAAATAGTTATTTTGAACAGCGTTTATGTGAGTGGAGGAAACTACGTCGTATTACACTTCTTATGAGTAAATGTAAATGAAAGTCAACGTCATGACTCTAAATTGAGGGGTGTTTTCATGTTCTCACTCAAACTTGATTATGGCAAACCCAAAGCGATGATAATCAGGTTTTATGGTATTTTAGTATTTAAAAATGGAATTTTAGTTATGATTGTGATTGTTTAAGGGTCAAAATTAGGGCTGTAAATGAATCGCATGAACATGAACATAGCCTTGTTCATGTTCGTTCATTTAATTTTAACCAGACAAATAAATGAACACGAACACATAAACGAACGAATTTTCTTGTTCATGTTCGTTTATATTCGTTCATTAAGAAACTAAACGAACCTTAAACGAACATAAATCAACGTAAAAAAAAACATAAAATTTATTACATTATGCTTAATATTTTGTTTTATAAGTGTATTTCTTGTTAGTGCAAATATCACGATATTTAATCTATACATTCTCTTTGTGTTTTGATGATGACAAACATTTAACTTATAACACATAACGTAAAGTGCTCAATTTACTCGTAATCACAAATTATCAATGCATTCATACGTCAACATCTCTCGACGTCTCAACTCTGCTTTAACAACAAATATAAGTTTGCACATGACGTAAATCACTAAGGGTGCGTTTGGTTCAAGTAAATTGAAATTAAGAAATTTAAAATCTCATGAAAATTCAAATGCTATATCATTTTAATGTCCCAGCACGTGTTTGGTTCATCTATAATTTACAAAAGTAATTGAAATTCTTATACTGATAAATGACATATTTGTCCTTCATTATTATATTAAAAACTAATTTTATCATTATCAAAAAGAACAAGAACTGAAAAAAAACAATCCAAAATCATACATTACAAGATATTTTCAGATTTGTTTCATATGTCACAACAAAGTGCAAGCCAACAACAATATTTGTATGGTAGTAACCTCGGTACGTTAATTTTAGGACCAAAATTCGAATCTATACTTTTCTTAGGAAGGAATTGGAATCTATAAACACAAAGTTGTTTATGTGTTAGCATAAATTTGCTTTAATCTAAACCCATACTCGCTTCCTTTTGAACAAAAAACCGTTCTCTTTTGACTAGAATCGGTGTTCTTCAAGCATTATATTTGAAAACCCAAAATTTAAGTTGAGAAAGGAAATAAAAACTAAATAGATATATAGGAAATTACCAAAAGAAGAAAACTATACATGGATTATTGATGGCAAATATGAAAGAAGTTACGGAGATGAAAGGTGTTACTTTTGATAATGAAGATAAGGTTATGGAGATCTGGTAGTTGACTGGAATTAAGAATAAAGGGCAACTTTCGTCCATATGGACGAACTAGGTTCTTTTACACCGTCCGCAATGGACGGTTTTTTCTTAATAGTTGGATATAAAATCGTATTAATTTTTTTATGGTTTTAGATTCAATAACACTAATTATAATAGAATACACACACTTTGCGACGGGGTTATACTAAAGGAGTTATAAAAAAATAAAGGATGTTCTGATTATCTGTCTAAAAAATCATATTTAATCAAAGTTAAAATACGTGAGTTCAGGGACGGACCTACATGGTGTTGGGTGTGGCACGGGCTACGCCTGAGTTTAGGTCACGTAATGCAATTTTTTTTCAAAACTGTCGTTTTTAGGTATGTGCATTAACTTTTTTGCTACTTTCGTTTCTTACGGTATAACTTTAATTAGCCCAACATTTTTTTGTGTGCAACACTCTATTGAAAATCCTGAGTCCGTCCATGCGTGGTTTCACGTCATAAACTTATGACTTCAATTTTGAGAGCATCCACAATGCTTCTAGTAGGATAATTCAACGAAAAAGAGACATACACATGGCTAAAGGTATTTTGTGTTTGGATATCTCAAATGTTGCAGAGCGCATATTGGAGGTCCAAATATGTAAGAATTTAGAACTTAAATTAAGCTATTCGATGTGCCACCTAACACATTTTATTGTTTTCGATGTTTGTTTATATTTCATAAGCTTACGTGTTTTTAACTTATATTTCATAAGCTTTAATTTTTAGCTTATTTTGAGACTTGTGGGCTTATATAAGTTTATTGCGATATGATAAACTTATATAAGCATGTAAGTCTTAAAATAAGTAGAAAAAATGAGGCTTATGAAATATAAGCCGAAAAACAAAAAAGCTCCTAAGCCCGCTTATAAGCTTAAACAAACACCTTATACCTATAATGAATGGAGTTTGAGACGTACATCCTCGCTAGTTATACATTTAATTAACAATTTATTAGGTTAGTGTTAGGCTCGAAGTAATGGTCACTTATGACAACCATGATTTGAGCAAGTTAGTCAAATCGTTAGTATTGACTTGTGTGCCTGTTACAATATATGATGTATGTAATTATGTGTGTTTATATGAGTGTATGTGGGTTATGTGAGGTATTGGTAATCAATCTATTGAGTGTGATCATCTCAATGAGATTGTAATGGTGGTGGAATTGGTTGAATTCATTTCGTTCACTTTTGAGTGACAAGAAAATGATTATTGAGATTTGAGTGTTTCTGTGTTAAATGTGTAAGTATTATTACGTATATGTATTTATGTGTTAGTGAATTAAAATAAGATTAGGTTTTAGAAGTTAGGTTAAGGAATAATGTGGTTAAAATATGGAAGATGGTAGGAAACTTTCCATATATAGAAAGTGAATTTGGAAATGAAAAGTTATTTTTAGAAAGTAGTTTTCAAGCAAAATGGTTTAACAAATTAGCTTAGGTTTTTATAAAACTTAAGGTATAAAGATAATTAATTAATTAATAAAAGAAAAAAAAATTAGGCATGAATAGTAAAATCCGAATTTTAGAAAATAAAAGAAAAAAGAAAAAGAAAAAGAATTGTATTTGGAAACAAATTCTAACTGGGCTTTATCTATAATTAATATTGTGTCTATAAATACAACACAAATCTCAAACCCCCTCCCCCTTAACCTGTCGACCGAACCAAGAAGGAAAAGGAGAGGAAAAAAAAGTTAGGGTTCTTTGCTAAGGTATTTTTTTTCTAATCTTTGTTTAATTTTAGTTATTAATTTTCAATTCTAGTAATCTAAACATGATGGATTATGGTTTTAACTTAGGGTTTATAAATTAGGGTTCTTAAGTTTCTGAAAGTATATGATGAATAGATCATGCTTGATCATTCGTTTGATTTCTTACATGATTGGGGTTGTCCGTTAGGGCTCAATCTTTGGATATAGTCGTTATTCACTGTAGAATTTTGGTCAGTCTTTTAGAGGTCATAACTCATTCATAATTTATCAAATAAACATTTTACAACATAATGTAGATAACCTTAGAGAGTCTACTTTCCAGAAAAGTTAGCCTCATGAGTTTTTATGGCCGGGAAGTGGGTCAAAATGTCGTTACAAAATCAGTGTGTAAAACAGTGATGAATTTCAGTTTTAGTTTTGATTTTTCTAAAAATACTTAGACATCTAGTTAGAGGCTCTAAATCACGTGGAAGTTATTTCATATATTGTGTGTGACCCCTGAATTTTTGCTATCCCTATAATGAGGTCTAAAGTGGTCATCTAGTGTCATACTTTTAGGAGGTCAGATTCTAGACACTTTGGACTAATGAATTTCTAAAGGGTATTTGTAAAAGGGTAATGGCCATTGGGATGAAGAATGTGGGGTATTTAAGAGCATATATGTAGGCATGGTGAATTTTGGTTTGAATTATAAAAGTGTTTAAGTAGTACGTTTAGGACGCATAACTAAGTATAAAATTCTGCTCAAAAACAGAAAATTTAAAGTGAAGCATTGAAGTGTAAAAGGTATATGTAGGAGTTGAAAAAGGGTTAAATCAAGTATAGAACTATGATAGATAGCTTAGATATCCATCATAGTTGAGGTTACATCATATGGGTTAGATACCTAATTGATGGTAAACTTATTGTGTTTGTATTCTGTATGCTTATTTGATTAGATCATTCGTGAAGTTGTTTGTGAAGCTTTTTGTTGGAATCTTTTGGAAAGCTAAGCAAAGGTGAGTTTCAAAGCCCCTCTTTTCTTATGATTTTATTGGGGTGGAAATGATGCAAAGTATATTTAGAAAATGTTTTGATTATGTTGTAATGTGTTGTCAAAGATGCATGGACTATAGTGACTATTTAATATGTTTGTTGTGCCTACATGTTTTGTGCTTGTGATATTAGAATTGTGAATAATCAAGGGGGATCACCTAAGTGGTATCCATGCCTGTTTAGTGAAAAGGGCTCCATGGCTTAGTGATCAATTGGAGTGGGTTTTGTGGTATGCTCCATGGCTTAGTGATCAATTGGAGTAGTTCTGCGATAGAGACGTCTCGTAATCGCGTGAATGGTATTGGTTTGGATTGGATTTGATTTGGTTTACATGATAGCTTATATGGTAGTTCATTTATTGTCATGCAGTGTTTTCATTTATCACAGTAATGATTTAATTGGATTTATATCGTGTCTTAAACCTATGACTCTCACCAATTTTATGTTGACGTTTTTAAGCATCATTTTCAGGTGATTATCGTGTTGATAATAAGGATGTTAGGAAGAGTGGCTAAAGAGACCCTAGGCATTGCTTGTGGAGTTGTCTTTTATGGTCTTTTTATTGTTTTGCTCGATACTTGTTTGTTGGAGATTGTTAGTATTTGGATCATCTTGTTTCGTGTATGACATTACTTTGGTAATGCAAGACTCCTCTATCTTGTGTTGGGTATTGTCATGACACATTGTGTCCCTTTGATTATTTCCTTTATTTAGATTTATCTATAGTAGACACCATTGTGTTGTGATGATATCCATGATATTACGCCTCGTATTTTCGCCTTGGCGAGGTGTGACATCACCAAATGACCACCTTCGCATCGGTGCCACATCATTATTCAGCGCACCACAAAACTTACCATCAAACATGTGTACAATGATCACCACCAAGTCAAACACATAATAATATTCGACTTTATAAATACATACTTTACAATATACCATATAGACACAATAAAAAAGGTGGAAACAGTTTGGTAGTCTACACCACCAAACTAGTGCACAAAATGAGAGACCGCGCGAAAGATGAAGGTGGGCTAATAGTGTTTCACACGTAAAAATGGTGGGGAGGTGGTGGTCGTGGTACAAGATCACCCACCATTACACATAACCTTATAATTTATTAAATCTTGAATAGTTCAATGCGTTGTGAAAGTTTTGTGTGAAAAATGATACGTTGATGTGGCCGTGTTTTTAAACCGAAAAGATATAATGAATTATGAATGCCCTAACTGCTTGTTGTTGTATGGGTTCACTAAGTTGTTTGATAGATAGTTACTTTATTCACTCTAATTACTTCATTATCTCCATTTTGTTTACCATAATTTTAAGTTACAATACAAATATAATAACTTAGGTCATACATAATACCCTTATCATACTCGTAGTATACATTATCAAATAAGTAAATAGTAGGACACGCATTAAAGCCAAGTCATATAGTTAGATCAAAAATAATTTACTTATGTTTTAAAAAACTATTCCAAATTCCTCCATACAAATGACCGGCGTGTTTTATTTCTTATAGACACGTAAAATTACATAAAAATTTAAAAAAACTATTCATTAAGTATTTACGTGCATGAATAAAGTAAGAAACAACAACGAACGTAAACAAGTTTTGTCATTTGATAAAGAGAATAATAAGTTTAATATTTGAATGAAGCAATAAAAAATTGGGTTTATAACAATTAAAATATATAACGTGCATGTATCGTCTTGTTCAACATGTACATAGTCTTGAATACAAAAAGTATGCAGTCAACGTCAAACATTCGAGTAGCCGTGAAATCACGGGTATCATTAACGGAATTAGTTATTACGGAGTTACGTGTGTAAATAAATTAACAAACAACAATGAACATAAATAGTTTCATTATTTTTTGAAGGGAATAATAAGTAATATGTCAATGATACGATAAACAATTTTGTTTGTAACTATTAAGAAAATTAAACGTGCATGTATCGTCTTCTCTGGCTCGTAGATAGTCTTGAAGAGCAACGCTATGCAGTCAACGTCAAACACTTAGTAGTCCGTGTTCATTCCATGAACAACTAAATACGAAGGGAAAAAAATAAAAGTAAAAGAAAGTTGTTGGTAAGAGACTAACACTATCTTCCCGAGTTTAATGAGAAAAGAAGACAAAATGTATTGGAAGATGAGGAGTGGAGTGAAGAGGAAAAGATTGTATTTTTTGTGTTTCCAAGCTAAGAAGAAAATGAAAGAAGACATATTCTTTCGTGTTCATGAGTTGGAAAAAAGAGTGAAGAGTGAAAGGTAGTTTTGTTACATAAAAAAGACAAGCGCACTCCTTCTTCTTTTCTTACCAAATCATCTCAAATTGAAAAGGATTATGAGTGAAATTCTGAGGTAATTTAATATCCTTTCCCTTATTCTCTCAAAACAACTTTAAGTTGAGAAAGGAAATAAAAACTAAATAGATATATAGGAAATTACCAAAAGAAGAAAACTATACATGGATGATTGATGGCAAATTTGAAAGAAGTTACGGAGATGAAAGGTCTTACTTTTGATAAAGAAGATAAAGGTTATGGAGATCTGGTAGTTGACTGGAATAAAATAAGGGCAACTTCGTCCATATGACAATTTAACCCTTTCAAGTTTTATACTCACTCCGTCTAAATTTATTGTCCACGTTTTTTTTTGGGATGTCCCAATTTAATTGTCCACTACTAAAAATAGATAGAGATGTTTGATCAAGTTTACCATATTACCCTTGCTTGTATTTATTATTGCAAACTTTAAAGAAGACTGTAATTACTTAGCTAAGGGTAAAATTGTAATTCTGTTAAAAAGTAATAAAGAGAAAGCAGTAATAAATGCACTTTTCTTAAACTATGTGTTTTTTTGTCGGAGGACAATAATTTTAGGACGGAGGGAGTAGAATTTTAAATTCTTCTCTTATCAAAAGTTTTTAAAATGGCCCCGAATTAGTTCCCTTTCAGCCTTTTAAATTACTAGCCATGGCCTACCAAACACGATTAATAAAGAAATTTAAATTCCAATTCCCCCGATATGCCTTAAATTACTCCAACCAAACACACTTTAAAGGTATGAACAAACAAACTCTAAATTTGTTAGATGATCAAAGAAATAATTTTTGTCTCAAACTTTACATTTTTATAAATGTAACAAAACATTTTTTTACAAAAATAAATTAGACAAAATATTTTTGTAATTATAAGAAATATTTTAATTCAAATAAAATTTTTAATTCAAATAAATATTTGAAATCAGTTTTTTCCCCTACAATCAGAAAAACCTACCCTAAAAATATTTTCCCATAAAAAGACAAAATCTAAAGCGTTACTTTATATGTATGGGTGGCCCCCTTATCGATCAGGGGGCCTCCCGTGTTAAATCAGGGGGCCGCCTACTATTTTCGTCAAAAACGTTGCCTATAAATAGTGGACTGTTCTCACATTATTTTGGACTCTTTTCACATAGTTTTTCTCTGTTTTAGAACAGATTACATATCTTTTAGTTTTTGATCATGTAACTTGTCTAAACATTTGTTTACAAGTGATCCAATCTTTTCTCTTCAAGTGCAAGAGAAGAATACTTGTAATCGTCAAGATACGATGTATTATAGGTGGTGCATTCGTGATATCTGTTACATTCATGATGTATAGATCGAGTCAATGTCTTCCAAACTTATTTATTAGTTGGATCGGGTAGATTGTGTATGTATTTAGGTGAGTAAATACTTGTGAGAGCGGTTAGTATTTTAGGCCTCAAAATACAAGTATGAGTGGTAGATCGGGTTTAGCTAAGATTAGGACTCGACATTTGGCTTAGTGTCAAAAATTGGTGAAAACTATGTGTGTACGATTTTCTCCGCCTAAAGGGAGCTTGTTTACTAGTGAAGTAACTCTTGAGTTGGGTACTCGGGGAGTGGAGTAGGGCGAAGAGGAGCTTCGTGACCGAACCACTATAAATCATCGTGTCCGGTTTGCATTTCTTTTTACTTATCTCTTTACATTTATACACGCATTTATCGCTTTATATTTATACTTGCATTATATAGATAAGTGAGTGTTATGTTTCTTATATAGTTTTGATTATGTTTGTGTCGTAAATAGATGTGAATATCGTGCTTAGGTTTGTATTGTTGCGATACGCTTTGATATTATATGTATAGTTAAAGTATAACTAGTATAAACACCATTCATATTGTGTCACGCTTGATCGACAATTTGATACAAAACATTTTGAGTTTTTAAACGGAATCGTATTCACCCCCTTCTACGGTTTCCACATTTCTGTTTAAACATATCAGTTTTAAATGTATACAGCTAAAATATATGATATACGAACATAAACAAATAAATGAACATAAACAAATGTTAATGAACGTATAATCGAACGTTCACGAACATAAATGAATGGACGTGACTTTTGTTCATGTTCGTTCATTTAATAAATAAACGGCATAAACTAACTTTTTACCGAACAGTTCATGAAATGTTCACTGAACGTTCAGTTCATTTACGACCCTAGTCAAAATGATCAAATATGAAAAAACTAAAAGAAAACATTTAGATACTATTTTGGTAAGACTAGTTGTAATGGCATGGTCGACTTTTCGGTCGTTTAACCATGGGGACGCGTCCCTTTTCCGAACATCCTAAATGAACGCGCGTCCCCCTTTTAGTTTCTTGGTGCGAATTGGTCCAAGTAGTCGACCGAAAGAAATGCAAAATTTTTTTGCCCAATGGCTAGTTTATGTGACCGTTGAGGTGTTTGTTTTGATTTTTTTTAATAAACTTACCTTATAAATACCACAGTACTTATTTATTTTTATACACACTTTCAACCTCAATATTTTATATACATATTTTAAGCTTCTCAACTATTACAAACGAATTCCTATGAATTATTTTGTATTCATACAAATGAAGAAAACGAAGTTAATAGTGTAATCTTAGGTTTTTAAAAGACGTTGATATGCTTATTCATGCTTCCACTTTGTACAATCCCAAAACCCTCACGAAACTTGGTAGATAGAGATCGTTACGGTTAAGGTTATAAATAGCGTGAGGCGTGGCATGACGACATGGCCAAGCCTCACGCCTTAGGAGTCATGGCGAGTCATACATAAGGAATAAAGTCAAGAAACTATCTATGTAATCTTTTTAATTTCTACAAAAAAATAAAACGATTTTAATCGAAATTGAATTCATAAAAGCCTCAACGCATTATGTCTTATCGCGCTTTATCACTTTTTTTCACTTCTCATCTCACGCCACGCCTTAAGTCTATGCCTTGTCTATTGCGTAGCGTAGAGGTTACGCCTCACGCCTTTGTGAGGCTGGTGTGGAAGGGTAACCGCGATTGTATAATGTCACCGTTACTGCGCGTCCAAGAGCTCGTCAAGACGTTTTTTCTGAAAAAACAAAAAATCCCTAAAAGCTTATTTTAAAAGAAAATGATTTGTGTTCCTAATAATTATGCCTATTTATTTATGTACCTAATGATTTGATTGATGGATTTGAAATAATGATTCGTGGGAATTTGAAGAGAGAAAGTAAATAATACAATTATATAAGTGATTTATGCATTAGACATGTATTTAAGCGCCGATAATTACACAAAACCTTTTCTATAACAATATATATAACCCTCCAAAATAAAAACCGATTAAGTTTCTTTGAAAAAAAAAATTGTAGAAAGTTTCCGTTATACTCTTCTTCTCCACAACAATAAGAAAGAATAAATTGTAACGAAACCCTAACCCTAAAATTAAGATTAAATAAAACAATGGGAACACTATTATCCTCCAGTAAAAAATTCGAAAGTTTTGTCTTCGATGAATCTGCTGAAGAAGAAGATACTCGTTGGAAATCACCATCCTTTAAGAAAAAACTTAAATCCAAATTCAACTATTCTCCTGTTGATAATTATACTTTTTTGGAAGCCTGTACGTATTTTTTTATTTATACGTTTATTTAATTTAATTAGTTTTTCTGTTAATTAAACCTATATTCGAATGATTTAGTTAGAATTATGATTAATTAAGTTAAGTATTTTTTATAAGTTGTAAATTGAAGAGACTTTGTAGACGGCTTTAGGATATGATTGAGGCGCATTACTGGAATATGATCGTAGTTGTGTTTATTGTATGTTTAGCGATGTTGATGATTAATTACTGATTATGTAGATTAGGTGTTGCTTGAAACTGTGATTAATTACTGATTATGTAGATTAGGTATTGCTTGAAACTGTGATTAATTTCATTGATATGTGTAGGTTTTTTTTTTTTTTTTTTTTTGTGATGTTAATTACGGTAAAATGATTTTGTTATAGTTAGTGATGCTTGGTAAAATGATTTTCGAATGATTGAAAAATGATTAGATAGTGCAGAGTGTGTTAGACAGTATGAGGATAGAAATGAGATACGCCAGTAGAACCCATGATCACGATTAGAGCCTTAGATGTCACCTTATCATGCTCAGGCCAGGCCATGTCACTCCGGCCCTCGCCTATGTTGACAAGGCTCACTTTTGTCTGTTGTCATTGTGTTTGCGGGCGTGGCACTCTGGCTATGAGGTCTGATGTGGCTGGATGGTAAACCAGGTCAAACTTTTTGTGATTATGTAGGTATGATTATATATAAATTTTGATGTGCATTTTTAGTTCTGTTAGTTTAATTTTATAATGAATTTTCCATATAAGTTCGAACTGTTGGCTAGAGTTATAGTATAGGTTATGGAGTTGCTGAAAACTGAATATATAGTGTAGACGGGCGAGGAAATGATTGAAATGTCTTGGAAAAATGTTTATTTTAAAACCTGATAAAAAGAATTTGATATAACTATATGGTTTTTAAGGATCGAAGTTTAACAATACTAAGTCATACGAACTGATGCTTTTTTAGAAAAGCGTCTAATATTGTCGGTATTCATGAGTTTGGCGTACTTTCTCAAGGTGTCTTACTTGAATGATCGATTAATAGTCCAGTGTGGTATATTAGTATTAAATAGCCAACGAAGTTCTTAACGAATCCACAAATTTGGCTTGCTCTCAAGAGGCAGCCATTTTTTCCGTTTACTCTTAATCTAATACTGAAAGAATTCTTATATGGCTACTGTCGAGAATCTTTCTTTAGAATTTAGTATTCAAAACTTATTTTTATGGATAAATTAATATAAGTCTTGCACGAATATGTGTTTAACTGACTCGGACAACTTGGGCACTTATGTTGGCATTACATTTCAATGCTCTTATCTTCTATCGACGCTTTGCATGCTATATCTTGTATGTTGAGTAGAGTGAAGATATGTACGTGCAAACGTGTAGCTGTGTTACTCATAGACTAGTTATCATGTGTCCAAATATTAACTTTATAAACTTATATTGGTAATAACGGTTACATTTTCTCTATAGTTGCAGGAGGAAGTGTTTCTAAAGGAAAGAAAGCTAGGAATGAAACAGTAATTGTTGATGACGCTGATGATACAGCCAAAGAAAGGATCGTTCGGTCAGATACTGCCTTACAATCCAGTTCCTCAGACCACACTTCAAAGAATTTATCTAAATCCAGTTGTCATGATCCCTGCACATCTTATGCTCAAGAAAGCAAAAACGCTTCTAGTTCCCAAAAAACCGCAACCGACAGGAAGGAACCTGACCGTAGTCAAAAGTTTCGCTTGACCCAGGTATTTCACATCTCCTTTCTTTTAAAGGAACTGTAATACATGTATGGAACAACTTAACAGTTATTTTATTTGATTTCTGCTACAGAGCGAGCTCGTTTCTATAATCTCAGATGATGACGATGATAATTTATCAAGGATGTCTTCCAATGATTTTGCAGAGGCTGCAGGTTCTGTATATCTATATATTTTTGGACTTATATTAACAGTACCATGTATGCTATTTGGACTTTGGAGAACAAAGTGTGTCTAAATATTGGTGATTGCAACCACTTCAGGTTCTTCAGGAGATCCGATCCCTGGGCAAGACAAGATTTCTTCTCATGAGATGGTAAGTGAACTTAAAAATTGATGAAGGCTGTCGTAGTAGGATCTGCCGATCTGGTAACTGACATTGTTGACACCTGAATTCCAAAGATATATCTACAAACCAAATGACACAGTAATGGAAATACGAACTTGTGGTCTGTATGCATTCTATTCCAATCCTTCTAAAAGATTTTCCTGCGGCATTTACATTCCCTTTAAAAGTAAAAAATCTGGACGGAAATGCTAACTAAGTGATATATGAAATAACACACTTTTAAAATCAGCCTTATAGGTTATGTTAGTCTATAGATCAATTTAGAAGTTTTAAATTTGCTTGTACTCATGTTAGAGAATGCGGAAGTGAGAAACACTTAACAAATCAGATTTATGATCTTTCACAAAATTATAGGTCCATAAGTTTCATATAGGGTTTTATTGTGGTCCTTTGCAGTATTGTTAAATATTCTTTGTAATGCTTCTTAATATCAAATAATTGTTTTGGCCACCAAAAAGTTCCAGGACCCAGTGTGTTGTTTACCCTAGTCAAAAAGTGTATATGGAGGAAACTGTTACCAGGTAGCAAAGCTGTCTTTTTTCTGCAATTTCGGCAGGCTTTATGTTTCAGAGAAAGCAGGGGCCAGAGATTCTCTTATACTTGAATGGAAGACTGCGGATATTATTAGTATCGAGTCACGGTGGTCGGATACTGTGAGTAAATTATTCCAATTTGTGTTATTATTTAAGTTTGTTTTTCTTTGATAAGGTTTCTGAATTTTGTAGTTTCTCAATATTTTCTTCAGTCAGAAACAGCTAATATCTGTATTCGTATCAAGTCGGAGCAGCCAAAAGTTGTCACCAGTGGTCAAAATTCAGGTATTATCATGCGGGATATTAAGTTTAAGCTTTGTATATGTTTCGAGATGTGATATCTTAATGCCCTATTTATTTACTATCTTTGAAGGAAGTACACTAATAAATCAACATTTCATGGTAAAGTATCATGAAGTATTCTTTGTCTCACATCTTGCTTATCAAGCTTAAAGGTTATGATGGAATTTGAATGTGTTGGTTGCGCAGTCTTATCTTAGATCACTGTATTTATTTCTTAGTAAAAAATCTAAGTTTAACCCTTTTGTTATTGTATTTTGCCGTGCCATGTTAAAAGTGTTGTAAAAAGCGGTCTAGCGCCACCTAGGCGCTAGTCTGTAGTCACATCCACCGCCCCGATTTTAGGCAATCGCCCAAAATAGGCTTTTGGTCAAAAGGCGAGTCCCAACTAACCGCCTAGGCTGGTTAGATCAGCCTAGCGGTCGGTGCGGTCCAAGTTAATATCAAAACGTCAACGCTTTTTAACTTCGGCAGATCTAGGGTTTTTCGTTCAAAAGGAGGTATTATCGGTGATGAACAGTTGAAATGAAGAGAGAGAATGAAGTGAAAGGGTGGGTGAAGAGAGTAGGTGGAAAAGATGAGAGCGGCTGTGTGTTACTATCTAGATAACCTAATAATAAATGGTATTTTTAGCCCAATAAAACTAATACAATGGGCCTAACAAAAAATTCATTGGGCTAGTAGACCAAAACTTAACCAAAAACTACACATAATATAATTTTTGCATCATATAAACTAAAAATAATAAAAATACTAATAAATTTAATTAAAAAAATATATAAATAATGCAAAATTTATGTAAATAAATATTAAGAATATTAAAAATAATAATAAAAATATATAAAAACCCAATCCGCCTAGGCGAATTCCGCCTCGAAGGTGGTCGACCGCCCGACTAGCGCCTAGCTATTTTTGCAACATTGTTAATCCTTTTTCTGAAAGTGTAGAGATTGATGATTTATTTTCTTGATTATTGTGTTTGCTTATATTTTTTTTACTTTAACAACGAGGTGTTTTATATTATGCAAACCTTGTTAAGCATCTGATTTTACCTGTCTTGTAACGCACGTGTGTATTTCTTAGTAACGTGTCTGGATTAAGTTTGTACTAATGCATATATGATTAAATATAGTAGCTGGTTGTAACTTGCTTAGAGTTCAATCTTGCAGGCATCCTGGAGATTGAATTTTCTGTCTGTGAACCTGATTTGGTTTCTACTCAAGATAAGATTAAATCACTAGATGCTCAGTATATGGAAAAGTGGGATGTTGATCTGGAGTGAGTTCTTTGCCACCCTTGTTTATCGAGATAACTTTGTAATAAAATGCTCTTTTTAACCTTGCATGACATGGCATTAAGCCATTTTTCTATGTTTTTTTGTTGTACAGTTCATACGAGTCGTTTGAAGGTATAACATATCTGGAAGGAGAATGTGATTCTATATTAATTTCTAAGAGAGACTTTCAGCTGTTGCAGCCGGAGAAGTTTATTAATGATACCATTGTTGATTTCTATGTTGAGTGAGTTTTTTTTGGCATTAACGTTATGGTAGTAAATTTGGGAAGGTTGGGTACATTTACGGGTTAGAATTGGGTATCTTTATTATGGACAAAAAGGCTCAGGTTGACTGGCAAGTATTATTTGAGCATTTGGTGTAACAGGTTAACTATGTTATTATAATAATGATTTCTTTTATTGTTAATAAAGAGATCTAAATGTTGTAAGCATCTAAATATGCTTCTGGCCGAAACTTTCGCCATGTTTTATATTTAATAAAATTTTGTGAGACATTTGAGGCAAATTTAACGCAAATCAACCCATTATTGAGTAAACGGGCTGAAATTGACACGTCTGTTATCTAGGTGAGTACTAGACATGGAATTTAAATTGCAATGTTGGCTTTACCGTGCAACACATAAATAAGATCAAACCAACGTACGGATGCAAACGAGTTCATTTCTTCAATAGTTTTTTCTTCAGAAAGCTGGCAGATTTTGATGAAAATCGATCACAATCTATTGATGCAAAGGGTGCTTTTCAACGTGTTCGTAAGTGGACGAAGAAATTGAATATTTTTCAAATGGATTACATTTTTATTCCTGTAAACTTCAGGTGAGATATTATCCAGCATTCGAGTATGTCTTCATCCTTATGCTCCTCTTATTAGAACGATAAATATATGTGAGCAGGTTGCACTGGAGTTTGATTGTTATTTGTCATCCTGGGGAAGTAGTGAATTTCGCAGGTATCCTTTCTATCTGATTGTAAACTTCTGACTATTTGAGATACATAGCCCTTATTGTTAATATGATTGTCACTATTGCAGATGATGAACTGGAAAGTTCACTAAAAGTACCATGCATTTTGCACCTGGATTCTATTAAAGGAAGTCACAGAGGTCTTGAAAATTGTATCAGATGGTAAGCTACTTGGAGTCTCTGCACGGGTTAATGGAACTTAGGAAATGTGCTTCCCGGAACTGCCAGAAACTCTGAGAGTCCTTTTTACAAAAAAAAAAACACAGCAAACTTCTAAGAACATTTGAGTAAACTTTTTAGACCTCGAAATGACAATCTTTGTTTAGAGCACAAGCAGAATTTGGATCATGTGTGAAAGTTCTAGGGTTTCCTAGCCTTCTATTGAGAAGATCTAGGAAACAGAAAAATAGAACGTGTTGAGCTCATTCTTTATGACGTGGCTAACATGAAAACGCTGGTACATAACAAATTTGCCGTCCCTATAAATGGACATGGATATGCGAGGGCTAATGACAAAATGATTGTAGAAACATATTTTTAAAAGTCAAACTAAAACTAGGATATGATGAATCATAACCTCACTCACATGTGTATTTTGGACTAGTTCTTCTACACAAGGGTTTTCTTAAACTTAAAATTCACTTGGCCAACCTTGATTTTTGTTCATGATAAAAAAAATTTATAATCATTTTTTTCCCAGTTATATAGCCAAGCTTTTGTAACACGCTGACTAATCATTTCAGCTATTGTAACCTATAACTGTCTTAATTTAGCATTTTGATAATTTTGTAAGTTCTATATGTTTACGTGCAATATTATGGTCTTTTCTCTTTTTTTGTGTTTATAATAACAACGATAGCCCTACAGCTATCTGTGGGAAGAGTGGAAAGAGAGGAACAATGACACAGCAGAAGATAGATTTACAAAATTCAAGAATTTGCGGTTTCTGCGTGTTGAGGTACTAACTCTATGTTGAATGAAAGAACCACATGCGTCAGATGAATCAAATTTACAAATTGAAAAATCAAGATTTGTTATACATGTTGCGTGGCCTGGATACTCTAGAGTGTAGAAAATAAAGGAATTATTTATATTAAGTATTATATTGTCAAACGGTAATTTCTGTTGTCTACTGTAATTTGAAAGTGTTTTTACATTTATGGTATACTTCGTCTGTGCATCTTGGTCATGGCATATCTATTTCTTAGTCCTTTTAACTTTTAAGTCTGTTTTGGTCAATATAAGTCATTTTTATGACCTACCTTTGATTTTATATACAGGCACCCCAACAACAGAACTCGTATGATTGTGCGCTATTCATGCTGCATTACATGGAACTGTTTGTTAAACAGGCTCCCATCTACTTCAGCCCATTGAACAACTTTGTAAGTCTATATGATCTATTTTATTTCTTACTGCATTTCTAAAAGTTCAGATGTATACTAATTATTTAGTTGCATTTCTATGTAAATGTTAAATTAAAGTTATCTCTTTTAATGGTTACAGTCTTAAATGCCCTTTGTTCAACCATAGATGATCAAAATTGATGAAAAATAGCAGACACTTTTTTTTATTTTATTTTCTGGATGTTCATCTTGTTAGCTGTAGTTTAGATGCTCAAAATTAATTAATAAAATTCATATGTATGCGACGAATGCAAATAACAAATATCCCTCTTCTCAGATTGATAAAGATTGGTTCTACCCTATAGAAGCTTCTTTGAAACGTGCTCGTATCAAGAGAATGATCTTTGAACTTGCTAAAACTAATGTTCAACATGGTTCATCGCCGGGATGCAATGGCAAGTCATCTTATGAGCTGAAGGATGAGGATGAGGATGATGATGAAGCTGATGTAGAGATTCTTCTTGAAACATGCAACACAAAGGAAACCAATTGTGAAAATACATCAAGAGATGATGCACCAATAATGGTAGAGCCTTTAAGAAGTGAACCTGTGAATGATGATGGCATGGACATAAATTATATGGATAACAACATTAATGAAGAAGGTGTTCAATCCCATTGTGAAGAGTTTTCAGGCTCGGGGGATAATGAGCAGGATCTGAAACAGATGGTTCTGTATGATCCTTCTATCGATGTCTCACCAATAAGGGTATGGTTATCTTTTGTAAATACAACTACCTAATTTTCTTCAAGATTTGTTACTTCATGCAAATGAAGTTTGCTTTCATAATCTCTAAATTTGTTTAGAGGTTTATACATGGATTTAGTGCAAAACTGAATGTTGGAACTGAGAAGAGAGATATAGTCTTCATTGAAGTTATTTACCAAGGTGGCAAATTGGGCAGGTTAGATAACGGGTGAAAAGGGGTAATATCTAGATTTGTTACTTCATGCGTTATCTAACCTGGCAAATTTGGGGTAATTTTCTGGAATTGTTTATACGCTTGGACAACATATGACCTGTTCGACCGGCTTTACCCATTTTATTCATTTCCTTTTTAGCTAAGTTCCTTGATTTTTAAATGATTGACCCATTAGGAATAAAACTTAACCCAAATCGGCCCATTCATAAATGGGTTGAAATTACTAATCGTATTATTTACCTGAATAGTACTCTTACATATATAGGAAAATTTAATATTTACTTCCTTGCTTGCACTACTGATTGTATCTGCACTCTACTTATTGTTTTCTCTAAACAGGAAATTGATGTGACAGAAGACACTAACAACCAAGAAGGTGTAACCAGACCTCCTGAGACCAACAACATAGACCCTATTGTGACTTGCATTAATAAGTCCTTGAATTCGTTACAACTAAGGGAAAATGCAACACCGCCAGGGGACGATGATGTGCATGAAGCTCTTATGGTGGAAGATACGGACGACGATTCAGATGATGATGTGCGTGAAACATGCGTTCTTGAGGACGACTCCGATTCTGATGATGAACCTCAATTTCTGCTTGGAATTGGCCCGGACTATCAAAAACCTACTACTTCAATTAAGAAAGATGTTGCAGGAAATAGTTCCAATCTGGCAGTTTCAAAAAGGAGGTCGCATGTAGAAGCTCCAGCACCAAAGAGATATAAGGTATGGTTTTAAGATTTGCAAGTGATGATCTTCATGTGTTTTATTACCAGAAAGATTATGCAGATACAAGGCAAGCTTCTTCTTTTGGTTGATATATCGTATCATACAAGATGACAGGTAATTATAAAACTGTGATCGTATATTCTGGGGCATGACATTAGGTCACTCGTTTCTATTTGATAACCTAAGGTGTAGTTTTAATCATAAATCATTTGATGTGTAGATAGTTACCATGAATACTGACATGTATAGTTAGTTGAATTATTTTTGCTTTATCATATCTTTAAGGTCACATGCCTTTTTAATCTTGTGGTTTGACAAATATGGTTTTAGAGATGTAGAAGTTTGTCTCCCTTTTGATCTCAAGTCATGCACATATAACATATGTTTGGCTTTCTCACCTTGCAATTATGAAAACATGCTTCCAGTTGCTATATGATCATGTGTTAACCCAACTTATGCCTCTTGTATCTCTTAAGAAAAGAACGAGTTATTTCTTTTACGATTAAAGACAAAATCATACCCGCTCACTGTATATTTAGTGCTGTCAATCTAACTCACCGGATATGGACCGAACTGTCTCACGACGTTCT
Source organism: Tanacetum coccineum (assembly GCA_026074375.1). Taxonomy (NCBI): domain Eukaryota; kingdom Viridiplantae; phylum Streptophyta; class Magnoliopsida; order Asterales; family Asteraceae; genus Tanacetum; species Tanacetum coccineum. The sequence continues at coordinate 57,317 of BQNB010006468.1, read as the reverse complement.
GAATCCAGCTCACGTACCGCTTTAATGGGCGAACAGCCCAACCCTTGGAACATACTACAGCCCCAGGTGGCGAAGAGCCGACAGATGAGAGAGAAAGCAGAAAGTATTCGTGTATATATTTTACAAAAACGTGAAATCAATGTAGGTGATAAAGTAGCTGGAAGACATGGAAATAAGGGTATCATTTCAAAATTTTTGCCTAGACAAGATATGCCTTGTTGGTTACACATAAGTCAAGTTGAATAAATATCCATATGCGAGGGATTTATTGTGTCTAATAGTTGACTGTTATCCAACAGGTAGGCGGGTCAGTTAAAAATTAGAACGTCTTTTATCACTTTTTACTTGATGGAAGAGATCTTTTTTGTGTGAAAACAAGCATAAGTACCCGCGGGTTGCTGCGGGGCGAGTTATTTTCTATTTTTTTGTTTGAACAACAATTTTATTGAAACAAAACTAGCAAGAAGCTAGCAATTACACAGTGACAAGATTCGGGTTTTTAACCCAATCGTACCAACTAAACGACGCATTACATCTATACCTACACCAATGAAAAGACATAGAAACTACATCATCAAAAAACAACGCCTGCGAAGGAGGTTTAGAATCAAAAATGAGCTTATTACGAAACGACCATAAGTGCCACCACATGACATAGAAAACACCTTCGAACATCTGTTTATGCATAGAAGAAATCCGCAGGTTCACAAGCCAATTATACCAATCTTCGTATGATTCGACCTCAACATAAGGAACATCCCACCAACGAGTGATCTTGCGAACAATTTGTCTAACCATGCAACAATAGAAGAACAAGTGTCTAGACGTCTCCACCCCATTATCACAAATAGCACACATAATGGAATCAATATCAATACCTCTGCGTGAAACATTAAACCTCGTTGGAAGAGAATCTGTCTTAACCTTCCAAGCATGAACATTCACCTTTATCGGCACATATTTTATCCACCGAGTTTTCGAGTCAACATCCGAAAGCGATTTATCATCAATAATCTTTCTAACCGACGCAACAGAAAAATCTCCCGAGCTCTCCAAGTCCCATTTCCATCTGTCAGACATAGGAATTAAAGAAACATCATGCACCAAAGCTGACAACTCGTTGAATTGATCCTGCTCAACTCCACCCCTCGGATTTCTTCGAAAAGAATATTCCAAACTAGGCTGCGCAAGTTTCGCACCCACCGTGATCAATTTGCAAGATTCAAGACTATAAATGCGCGGGAACCGATTCTTAAGAGTTTTACCATCAATCCAAATATCCTCCCAAAAAACAGTTTTATCACCATTCCCCAATTTAACATGCATACAATCAAGTAAGTTGATACCTTTAGTTTTCAACGCGTGAGTTTCCCTTACAATATCCAACCAGCAGGATTTAGCACCAGATTTAACGTGTCCTCCAACATTACCATCGTCCCCGTGAATCGCCTTAACGACCCGCACCCATAACAAAGTATTTTGCGTATAGAACCTCCATATCCATTTAAACATTAGACCTCTATTTAAAGCAAATAAACTTGAAACTCCCAGGCCCCCTTTTTCTTTAGACGCCAACACTTTTTTCCAATTAACCCATGAAGCTTTGTTACTGTTAATATCATGTCCCTTAAAAAATTTACTACGAATAGATTCTAAAGTACGCAACACACTCAAAGGGGCTCTATATATCGACATGTGGAAAATTGGTATCGATCCTAAAACCGACTTAAGTAACGTTAACCTACCTCCAATCGACAACGTTTTCATCTTCCATTTAGAAAGCCGATTCTTCACCCGATCTATCACCTCATTCCAAGCATGAACCCGAGACATAGACCCTCCCACTTTCGATCCAAGATACGTAAATGGAGTTTTGAGAATAAGACATCCAAGCTTCGACGCAGCACCTTTAACCTTGTCGCTATCCACATTAACACCCAAAATTTTACTCTTGCTCATATTAATCCTTAGACCAGAAGCCCGATAAAAACATTCAAGAACATGAATTAAAGTAGAAATATTACCATCACACCATTGTCCCATGAAAACCGCATCATCCGCGTAAAACAAGTGAGAAATACTCAACGAAGAGCTTAGCTTAATACCATTAAACATTCCATTGTCCACCACCCGTTGAAAAGATAAATGTAAACTTTCCATGATTAGGATGAACAAGAATGGAGATAACGGATCTCCTTGTTTGAGGCCTTTGTAGAATTGAAACTCCTCCGTTGGACTACCATTAATTAGGATCGAACCTCTCGAAGATCTAAGGCAGCTTTGAATCCACTTACACCATTTTTCGCCAAATCCAAACTTTTTTAGAATGTCATCTAAAAAATCCCATCGAACCGAATCATATGCTTTCTCAAAATCAACCTTAAAAATTAAAGATTGTTTCTTTTTTGTCTTGCTCCATTGTAAAATTTCATTAAGAATAAACGGGCCATCTAAAATCTGTCTTTCCGCGATGAAGGCTGATTGAACCTCATTAACAATATCTCCCAAAACACCAACAAGACGATTCGCCAATATTTTTGCAATGATTTTATATAAACTTCCAATAAGACTAATAGGTCTAAAATCTTTTACCATGTTCGCATCCGGAATTTTTGGAATTAAAGCTATGAAAGACGAATTGCAACCTTTGGGGATATTACCATATGTGAAGAAATACTTAACAGCATCATACACGTCATTTTCAATAATCTTCCAGAATCGACGATAGAAGCCAAAAGTGAATCCATCCGGGCCGGGGGATTTATCGGTTCCGCAATCCCAAACTGCCCTCTTGATCACCACATTAGACACTTCACTCTCCAACTCATTCTGTTGATCATAAGTTAGAGTTTTCGGATATCTCATATTAACAGTCGCCCGGCTAGCATCGGGCTTATCAAATCTACTACTGAAGTGTTGAAAGAATTCACCCTTTACCGCCTTAGGACTTTTAATTCAATTCCCATCAATCATAATGCCTCGAATATTAAGAATACTCCGTTTTTTATTCAACACGCCATGAAAGAAACTAGTATTTTCGTCCCATTCGATAGACCATTTAACCTTTGCTTTTTGAGCCATTTCTGAAGAATGAATTTTGTCAAACTTTTGAATATTATTGACAACCTCCGTTCTTTTGTTAACAATCTCCTCATTATTATCACCTCTATCAATAATCGCCTCCAAAACCTCTAGCTCCTCTTTGTATTTGGCTTTAACGTTTTTCACACTTAACATATTTGATTTATTCCATTCTCGAATCTTCGCTTTAAGGAACTTCAACTTCATCATCATATTTAACGTCGCATTAGTCTTATCACACGGGCCTTCCCTCCAAGCGTGTTGTGGCGGGGCTAATTTTTTTTACTTAGGGTAGGTGGTTTTTTTTTCGCGCCGTTTATTTTAAAGTTATTAAGTACGCACGTTGCTGCAGGGTGTCATCTTTATTTTATTTTTTATTTATTTTCTGCGGGATTATTTTTTCGGTCTCATGGTTAATAGTTTTTTTTATATGGGCCTATGTATTGGGCTTCATGGCACGGGGTATTTTTTTATTTGAATAAAGTCAGTATTTTGTAAAAAATATTATTATGTTGTGCCGAACAAATTTTTTTTAATATTATTTTGTGCGGGTTTATTTTTTTGGTCTCATGTTTTATAGTGGTTATTTTTATATGGGCTTATGTGTTGGGCCTCATGGCGCGGGTATTTTTTGATCTGAATAAATCAGTACTTTTGTAATTTTCTTTTTTTATTTTGTGCCGAGTTTTTTTTATTGCGTATTTTAAAAAAAAAATTGAGCCGGCCGGCCGAACGCTGTAGCAGCTACAGTAAAATAAATAGTAACAAAAAGAAGAAAACGGCAATAAAATGAATAGTAACAAAAAGAAGAAAACACTGTCGTATTACTTTTCAAACGTGTATGAAGAAAATGGTTGGGTCAAGCAGTGACTTCCTTTGGTCAAAAGAAAATTAATTGGCAGTATGTGGTAAAAACTCCGAAGTATAAATTTTTTTTTTTTTTTGAACATCAAAATGCATTAACAGAAGCCGAAGCCGAAACGTTACAAAGCATCACTCCGAAGTATAAATTACCACCCCATTTTACACATTTCCTTAAACTTTAAGAGCGCTTGGTGTGGTAAAGGGGAGGTCAGCGTTATGTCGACATGAAGCATGTGTTGGAGGCGTTACCACACCGGAGAAGGACCAAAACCAACGTCGTCAGGGCGGCGTTGGTGTATCATTGTGAGTTGGATTTGCTTTCTTTTTTCTTCTTTTTTTTCGATTTAAATGGGTTTTTCGTTGGTTATATTATTTATGATGCGTGTGTATGTGTTTGATTGCATAGTTTTGACGGCGTGTGTGTTTATGGTGGGTATATATGTGTGTAAATAGGAAGAAGAGGAAGAAGATGAGTTTGAGTTTTGTTTTTAGTGGGTGAGTATTTTTTAATAAATGTTTATTTATAAAAAAAATTATTTTTATTTATTTTTTTAATAGATGTTTATTTTTTTTTATAAAAGTTTGTATTTTTTGTGTTATGTTTATTTTATTTAATAAAAGTTTGTATTTTTGTTATTTATTTATATTTTTATGTATATATGCAATTCTCCTTTAGTTTAATGAATGAAAAATTAGTTTGTTCGAAAAATAAAAAAGGTGGGTTTCAGAAAGTTGGTGTTAATATTAATAGTGTTATGAGTGAGAGGGTGTTTTTGGCATGTTATAGGTGTCATTGCATACTATTTTTTTTATTTTTTTTTAAATGGCTTTTCTTGTGCTACAACCAAAAAAATTGCTTTTTTACATTTTACGTTCGGTAATGATAAAAACACCTAATAATATAGCAAACGCATTTATTTCTTTCGTACTGTAATATTTTACCAATAATTTTGTAAATACAATAATCACATCTTTAAATATAACCTAAACAAGTGAGCATAATTTTGTATATATAACCCAAAAAATAAAATAAATGAGAATAAATAAGTGTATAATACTTGTTAAAAAGTTGAAAGTTATAATTGTTCAACCCCTGCTGCTAACTAGGGGCGGAGAGACAGAGGGGGTAGGTTGGGCAGCTGCCTCCTCAAACTTTTGACGTCAATCGTAAAAGTTTTGTGAGCTCTCTAAATATAATATGTAAAGGGAAACAAGGACATAAAATAGCTCTCCGGTTTGCCGGTTGGGAACTCACGATGAGGGTGCTTAGTAGATTTATAACTCAAGCCTATGCCGTGAACCACCATGCTGTTGGTCGCGTTATAGATCCCGACGCCGTGGCTACCAGCCACGTTATCGACATTCTTTTCTTTTCTGTAGTTGGTTTGGGTTTGGGTTTTTTTTTTTAAGTTTTTGTTTTTGGTTTTTTGGTTTTGTTTTTTATGATCAAAGAATTAAATATTATGTACAAGTATTGATTATATTATTCGACTACTTTATTGTATAACGGTTTTTTTCTTCTAATGTAAGCATTTACTAAATATCTACGCGTGAAAATTAATTAACGTGATCGTAATCTATAAACGTCGAATAAACATTTTTTTAATATGCTATGTAATGTTATATGAATGCAATTTTTGTGATGAAACAAGCAAAAGAACTCGCGCGTTGCGGCGGGACTAATTTTTTCCCGAATATTTTTTTTTACGTTTCGGGGTTTTTTTTTGGCGATGCGTTATGGCGGGGCTAATTTTTAATATTTTATTTTTTTGTATGATTCGGGGAAAAAATGCCCATAATGAGAAACAACAACTATCTCCTTGAAAATAAAGTTTATTGATAAAAAAAACCACACGCACCCTTGGTGGTTTTTCTGTGGTGCGGTGGGCGGATCGGTGTGGATTGGTGGGTGAATCAGTGTGGATCGGTGGGTGGATCGGTGGATCGATGGGTGGATCGGTGTGGACCGGTGGGTGGATCGGAATCTCGCTGGATCGGTGGGTGGCGATGATCTGTGATGATGAATGAAACGTTCCTTTAGTGCTATTCTTGGACGTGCTTATTCAAGCTTTACACAACATTATATCTTCTTCAACACTCAATGGTTCATTGGATTGTTTATATGTCTTCTAGGATTGTTGACGTCTTTTTTATGTCTTCTTTTTTACGGGCGTCACCTCTTTAACGGGAGAGTCATCTTGAATGGGTATGGATGGACCACATGAACCTTGAGCCGGAGAATAAGCTTGACTACCCAAAAATGGATTCAAATCGTCATCGAGATCAAAACCCTGAAATAAAATACATGTAATACCCTTTTTAAATTACTCTATATTTATTTATTTATTTTTATTATAAAACCATGAAATAAAAAACCATGAAAGAAATATACTTGTTTGATAAGTCAAAAGTAGTAAAACAAAAAAAATACGAAACATAACACTGTCTTGTCCTGTAAATAAAGCGAGTAAAACTACCGAAAAAACATGCGAAACAAGTATAAAGTTTGACAAGTCAAAAATTGTAAAATGCAAAAGATACAAAACTAAAAAGCATCAAAAACTCTCTTTTCCTATCAATAAACTGTAATAAAAAGAGTATTGGTCGAAGAAAATGGATAGGGGTACTCTTCTAGCTCTTTATGTAAAAAAACTTTTTAGTTTTTTTCATTTTGCGCGTGCCTTACACTTCTAATTGAGTGTTTGTTATTATAATTTTAACTAGCTCATGGTTTTATAGTTATTAACCCAAATAATTATAATTTTTTATTATTTTTATTTATAGTATTTTATGTCTTTGACAAACTTTATATTTTTTTATTTTATGCTTTTAGTTTCTCAATTTTATAATAAAAAAAATTATATAAAAAAAAAATACTAAACTCACTTTAAAGGTATGTATCACTTGTCTTCTGAAATAATAATTTGATAGTTTTGCTATGCAACCTAGCTAAATGAATATTTTTAATTTAATCTCTTTTGTCAGTTCCCAACAATCACTAAAGTCCTCTCCATTTGCACGCTCTTCACTTTAACATTACACCTTAACTATGTTACACACACATAGAAAAGTTTTGTTTATAGTGAGGATTGTACCCCTTACTCCCTTAGTATTTCCAAAAACACCCATTATAAATATCACATTTGGTGACTAATACACTGTCGTTTTGACAGTGGGCCAGGTGCTACAGTATCGGGCTCCCATTTTGGGTCAGCCCGATTTTAGTTTTTTTTTTTTTTTTTTTAATTTATGCACAAAGTAGGAGGGAAAAAAAATATTACAAAAGTTTGATTTTATTCAGTTAAAATTTACCAATACGCGGAAAAACATCTTCGATACCTAATAACTTTAAAATAATCGATAATTCACAATTCGTACACACCCATTATATTATAAAAATCATTAACAAAAAAAAACAACACTTTAAACATGAGGCTCAACACATAAGCCATATAAAAAAAATTATTACTAATATACACATTTTTCTGTCGACAAACTAGACCTTAAAATTCTGTCATAAAAATGGTGGTGGTGGTTGGGACCAAATATTTGGCCATAAGGATAAAATAAAACTAGCCCAAAAATTAGCCTGAAAATCTGGCCAAAAGTAAAAAAAATACAATCGGTTCTCTCAATTTTTAACTATTTACGGATTTTCTTACAAAAAATCCCGTATAAAAAATTAACGAAAAATCAATACCTAGTCAAGTTTTTATTGGTCACAACTTTTTTACATTCAATCGGTCACATATAAGAAGATATCGATCAGGTCCAAAAAAAAAATTCGGGGAGGAAAAAATTAACCACGTCCCAACGCAAAAAAAATTCCGAATCATACAAAAAAAGGGAAATTATCCTGGAAAAAATTATCCAAAGATAGTCATAAAATTGGACCAAAGTAAAAAAAAATACAAAACGGACCCTCACCTTTTAACTATTTACGATTTTCTTACACAAAAATTCCCGTAAAAAAATTTACAAAAACATTTGTGACTAATACACTGTCGTTTTGACAGTGGGCCAGGTGCTACAGTATCGGGCACTCATTTTGGGCCAGCCCGATTTTAATTTTTTTTTTTTTAAATTTATGCACAAAGTAGGAGGGAAAAAAAATATTACAAAAGTTCCGATTTATTCAGATAAAAAAAATACCCGCGGAAACATCTTCGATGCCTAATAACTTTAAAATAAATCGGATATGTCACAAACGTACAACCACATTATATTAAAAAAAAAACCATATAACAAAAAAAACAAACTTTAAACAAGAGGCCTAACAACTTAAGACATATAAAAAAAAATTATTACTAATATACAAATTTGTCGACAAACTAGGCATAAATTCGCATAATTATAATATGTTGGCCCAAAATCTGGCCCAAAGGTAAAAAAAAAAACTATAAGTTTTTCGTTAGCCAAAATTTAGCCTGAAATCTGGCCAAAAAGTAAAAAAATACAAAACGGTTTCCTCAACTTTTAACTATTTACGATTTTCTTACAAAAAAATCCTGTAAAAATTTAACAAAAAAATTTACGTTCAATGTTTTTATTGTTTCACAACTTTTTAAATTCATCGGCCCAAATCTAAAAAGATTATCGAAACCGTCCCACAAAGAAAATATTCGGGAAAATTAACCCGTCCAACGCAAAAATTTTTTTCCCGAATCATACAAAAAAAGGAAATATCTGGGAAAAAATTAGCCAAAAAAATAGCCTAAAATCTGGCCCAACGTAAAAAAAAAATACAAAACGGACCCTCACCTTTAACTATTTACGATTTTCTTACACAAAAATTCCCTGTAAAAATTTTACAAAACACGTCCCATAAAAAGAAATATTAGCCGTCCCAACGCAAATTTTTTTTCCTAGAATTCATACAAAAAAAGAAAAATATTAAAATTAGCCCGCCATAATCGCATCGCCATAAAAAACCCCGAAACGTAAAAAAAAATTATTGCGAAAAAAATTAGCCCCGGCCGCAAACGCTGGCGGGTTCTTTTGCTTGTTTGCACACGTAGGGTTTGTAGATAGGTTTAGGATTAGGATTTGAATTTGTATTAGGATTTGAATTTAAATTTGATTGAGAGAAATGTCAATGTTCTTTGTTTTATATTGGGGTTTAAAAATAATATTTTTAACACTATTTTAAGATTTAAATGAAAATTAAAATTATAAAATAGTACTCCGTAATGTAGTATAAGCCAATTAAGTCAAAACAGCGTGTGGCTATATACACGTCGCAAAATTTTAAATTATTAAAAACACTCACTTGTTCAAACAACTAAGCAAATCCGAACCAACCGAGTGGGTTTTACAAATGGAAGATATTAGACATTATATATATAATCAATAGAGAAGGGTTGACTCACTGTTCATCGAAGCAATGTAGCTACAGTGCTACAGTTCTGGACCAGAAAATTTAGCCCAAAAATTTGGGCCGGCCCAATTAGTTTTTTTTTTTTTTTAAATTGTTTGGCACAAAATAGGGAGGAAAAAAATGTTACAAAAGTACCGACGCATTCAGATAAAAAAATACCCGCGGTAACATTTCCGAATTTACTTAAACAGTGTCATTTTACACCATGAGACCAAAAAAATAAATTCGCAAAAAAATAATAATAATAAAATAAATCATTTGAGAAGGTTGACTTACTATTCATTTTAAGCATCATAGCTACAGTGATGGGCCAAAAAATTTAGCCCAAAAATTTGGCCGGCCCAATTAGTTTTTTTTTTTTTTTTTTAAATTGTTGGCACAAAATAGGGAGGGAAAAAATGTTACAAAAGTACTGACGCATTCAGATAAAAAAATACCCGCGGTAACATTTCCGAATTGACTTAAACAGTGTCATTTTACACCATGAGACCAAAAAAATAAATTCGCAAAAAAAATAAAAATAATAATATTTTAACGCCACGCAACAACGCGTAAGACCATTAAAAAAAACTACTAAACACGATACTGAAAAAGTAAACCCGCACTATTAAATATGAGACCGACAAAATAAACTCGCACAAAATTAAAGGAAAAAAAAAAGAATTAATGACACGCAACAACGCGCGAAAAATTAACGCCCCGCAGTTACGCGCAGGAGAAAATAAACTTACAGTATTAAACATTAAAAAAAAAAACCACGCGAAAAAATAAAATAAATAAATAAAAATAAAAAATTAACGTCTCGCAACAACGCGTGAAAAATTAACGCCCGCAGCAACGCGCGAATATCTTTGCTTGTTTGTAATCATGACTCGTGAATAAAACTTTCAATCATGCCAGAAGCCCATACTTGAAGTTCATTGGCCCATAAATTTTATAATGTAATCTGGACATCTAGTCCATTAAGCACATTAGACCAACTTGAAAGATCAATATTACTAACAAGCAAATGAACCCGCGCGTTGCGGCGGGGCTAATTTTTAATATTTTATTTTTTTGTATGATTCGGGGAAAAAAAATTTGCGTTGGGACGGGCTAATATTTTCCCCAATATTTTCTTTTTTTGGGACGGTTTTGTAAATTTTTTTACGGGAATTTTTGTGTAAGAAAATCGTAAATAGTTAAAAGGTGAGGGTCCGTTTTGTATTTTTTTTTTACTTTGGGCCAGATTTTAGGCTATTTTTGGCTAATTTTTTCACGGATATTTCCTTTTTTTGTATGATTCGGGAAAAAAAAAATTTGCTTTTCTTTTTTTGGGACGGTTCGATATCTTTTTATTTGGGCCGATGAATGTAAAAAAGTTGTGAACAATAAAAACTTGACGTGTTTTTTTTGTTAATTTTTTTACGGGATTTTTTGTGTAAGAAAATCGTAAATAGTTAAAAGTTGAGGGATCGTTTTGTATTTTTTTTTTACTTTGGGCCAGATTTCGGGCTATTTTTGGGCTATTTTTTTTTACTTTGGGCCAGATTTTGGGCCACATTTTATGCGAATTTTAGGCTAGTTTGTCGACAAATGTGTATATTAGTAATAATTTTTAACAAAGTGGCTCAAGCAGCTAGAAAGATTGGTTGTGTCACTCTTAAAACTCCGTTTACTTATTTAGGTTCGAAAGTGGGTGGCCATATGTTTAGAATCCAGTCTTGGAATGAAACAATCGAAGCAATGGCTTCTCGTTTATCTAAATGGAAGATGAAGACTCTTTCAATAGGAGGTAGATTAACCCTTCTTAAATCGGTTCTAGGATCGATGCCTATTTATCATATGTCTATATTCAAAATTCCTATGAAGATTCTGCAACGTATGAAATTCATTCGTTCACATTTTTTCAATGGTTCTGATCCTCTTGCTAAAAAACCGACTTGGGTGAAATGGACAAATATGTTAGCTTCTAAAGAAAAAGGCGGCCTTGGAATTTCAAGCTTATACGCTCTGAATAGAGCTCTCATGTTTAAATGGGTTGTGGGCGTTTCTTTCTCAAAACTCTCTCACTATGGGCGTTGAGTCATCAAATCTGTATTCATTGATCTACCGGGAAAAAGTTTGGGAAACAGGTGAAAGTCTCTTATCCTTCTATTTGGCTCGACATTGTTAAAGAGGTTGATTTGTTAAAAGAAACGGGGTTAAATTTACTCAGTTTCGTTAACAAAAAAGTGAGCAATGGTTCAGATACTTTGTTTTGAGAAGAATCTTGGCATGGGGATGTTGCGTTTAAATTTTTGTTTCCAAGGACTTACGCACTGGAATCTTGCAAAAACATTGATGTTGCTTCTAAGTTATCTCAAAACAGCTTGGCTTTCACTTTTCGTCGTGAACCTAGGGGAGGAGGTTCGGAGCAAAAGATCAGTTTGATTCTCTGAAGGCGATGGTGAAAGGTACTTCTCTCATAAACATCAGGGATAGATGGATTTGGTCCTTGCAAAGTTCAGGAGATTTCACCGTCGCCTCAATCAGAAAATTGATCGACGAGTTCACGTTATCGGAGGTCTCTTATAGCACTCGTTGGATCAAAGCGGTGCCTATTAAGGTAGATTGTTTGTTTAGTTGGAAATCAAAAGTTAGGATAATCTTTTCCAAACTAGATTTGAGACATTTTCGTGTGTGGTATGGAATATTGGACTCTATGTTATGCAATACATTGCGGTTTTTGGTAAAGCTGGTGGAACTGAAATCAACTAGGCACATCTTCTTCACTTGCCAAATTGCTAGAGATATCCTTCATTTGATCACCAGCTGGTGGAATATTTCGTATATGGAAGTTTCCTCTTATGAAGAATGGTTGGTTTGGATCTTGAGTCTTCGGTTTTCGATCAATCATAAGCGTATTTTTGAAGGAGTTTGTTATGTGGGATGTTTTTGGTTGGGATATTTGGTAACTTAGTAATAAAACTAGTCTTCGAGGTCTTGAGTTCCCATCAAAGGCCTGGGTTTTGTTGATGAAGTGCAGTATCTAGATCATTCTACTGAGTGTCGTCTATGATGTAAGCTTATTTTAGTTGGATAGAGTGGCTTAAAATACTCCTCACATTGTCACTTTTTTTTTTTTTTTTTACTTTGGGCCAGATTTTGGGCCACATTTTATGCGAATTTTAGGCTAGTTTGTCGACAAATGTGTATATTAGTAATAATTTTTTTTATATGGCTTATGTGTTGGGCCTCATGTTTAAAGTGTTGTTTTTTTTTGCTATATGGGTTTTTTTTAATATAATGGGTTGTACGTTTGTGACCATATCGATTATTTTAAAGTTATTAGGTATCGAAGATGTTTCCGCGGATATTTTTTTTATCTGAATAAATCGAAACTTTTGTAATATTTTTTTTCCCTCCTACTTTGTGCATACAAATTTAAAAAAAAACAAAAACAAAATAATTAAAAAAAAAAAACTAAAATCGGGCTGGCCCAAAGTGAGAGCCCGTTACTGTAGCAAATGGCCCACAGTCAAAACGACTGCGTATTTGTCCGTGAATGTGTATATTACTAATGACTTTAATATGAATGTAATCTATTCAGTGTTATTTAATTCTCTAAAATAACATTTTATGTTCTAGATCATCGCTCACTTCGGGTACCGCATGCCCGGTTACCCGCCTAGTATGGTTCTGATGAATAGTTTAAATCTTTCAACTAATCGAACTAAACCGTCCCGTGAACACCCTACTCTTACCAAATATGAAACAACTTAAAAATTTAACATACTGAACAAGTCGTGAAATTCAAGTTGTAAATCTTTTTATTTAATGAAATGATGATAAAAAATTTAGAACACAACTTAAATGTGTCATTTGCATTGTTTGGCAGAAAATAATCAACCGTTAACTACATACACTCACTTCATAACATTGATACATTATGCACCATGAATGTGTTATAGCATAACATCATCTTGTGTAGTTTTTGTATGAATTGTCATTCAGACAGTACAAAACCAAAAAGAATAACTGAACCAACAGACAAAAAATACAGACTTGAGAGGAGCCATACTTTCTTGAAAATAAATGACAGGACAGAAATTTTGATTTTTGAAAAGATCCTGGAACAAGAACGCGTTTTTATAGTTCTATCAATGAGAACCAAATCGAATGTATCTGGTCTCACTTTAGCGTCTGATTTTGCCAGGACCGCTTTTTAAATACCTCTATTCATACCATGTGACACATTCAGATTGTATATTTGTATTTAAGATATCGGATTCTATCATATTGGCAATCGGTAAAAAGAATGACATACGGAACACAAACGTATCCTACCCTGTTACACATTCTATGAAGATTCTCAACTCGATAAGAATTGCAATTGGACTACATGAATGTCATACTAAGAACACACTATACTAAGCCTATTGCAACAACAATGCCTACTTGTTCAGATCAACTAGTGGCGACCTTGCATCATCAGTCTCAGCCTTACCCTTCTGCAATGGAGAAACTGGTAAATTCACAACACCCCCTTTAGCATCAGAATCATGCAACATGTTATCCAGCATTACCGTCAATTCTACATCCTGGCAATATTCATTCATACGTTCAGATGCTATCTCCATTTGCATTAGCCAATCCACCCTTTGTGATACAAGCTTCTTAAGATCTTCATGGAAAGCTCGTTTTTGATCCTCAAGATTCTTCACTTGATTCTCCAAACATGTTTTCTCAGCTTCAAACTGTTGCTTCAAATGTTCGCTATCTAATTTGTTAATTTGCAGCAAAGCACTTAGCTTCTCAATGTCTTCATGTAAAACTTGGTTTTGAGCCTCGAGATTCTTTACTTGATTCTCCAAGCACGTTTTCTCATCTTCAAATTGCTCTTTCAAATGTCCAGAGTCTAATTTGTTATTTTGTAGCAAAGCTTCTAGCTTCTTAACGTCTTCATGTAAAGCTCGGTTTTGAACCTCAAGATTTTTTACTTGTGTCTCCAAACATGTATTCTTATCTTCAAACTGTTGTCTCAAATGTTCAGTCTCTAATTTCTGTACTTGTAGCTTCTCAACGTCTTCATGTAAAGCTCGGTTGTTAGCCTCAAGATTATTGAGTTGGTTCTTCAAACACGTCTTCTCATCTTCAAACTGTTCCTGCAAATGTTCAGAGTCCGATTTGTTGATTTGCAGCAAGGCTTTTATCTTCTCAATATCCTCATTTAAACCTCGGCTTTGAACCTCGAGACCCTTCACTAAATTCTCCAAACGCGTTTTTTCGTCATTAAACCGCTCCTTCAAATTTTCGGTGTCTAATTTGTTGATTTGCAGCATAGCTTCTAGCTTCTCAATATCCTCGGTTAAAGCTCGGGTTTGAACCTCATGATTCTTCAGTTGGTTCTCCAAACACGCTTTCTCATCTTCAAACCGTTCCTTCAAATGTTCGGTGTCTGATTTGCTGGTTTGCAGCATCGATTGTAGCTTCTCAACGTCTTCATGTAAAGCTCGGTTTTGAAACTCAAGACTCTTCACTTGATTCTCCGAACAAGTTTTCTCAGTTTCATACTGGTCCTTGTCTAATTTGTTGATTTGCAGCATAGCTTCCAGCTTCTCAATATCTTCACGTAAAGCTCGATTTTGAACCTCAACATTCTTCACTAATTTCTCCAAATGTGTCTTCTCGTCTTTGAACTGTTCCTTCAAATGCTCGGTTTCTACATTGTTGACTCGCAGCAAGGCTTCTAGTTCTTCCACACGCTGGGAGGATTGCAACAAAGATCCGTCTTTGACCTTTATTTTCTCACATAAATCTGAAACTTCTTTTTCCAATTCGTGTAAAGCCGCATTCATATTATCAATCACAATCTGTTTTTCATCAGACATCATTAAAGCGTCAGTCGCCTCTTTCATAAGTTCTTCTATTTTCTGGTTTTTATCTTCTATAACCTGTAAAAGGCTCGTTTTCTCTTGCTCGGAAACAGCAAGCAGATTCTTTATGCTGCTGTCCTTATCTTCAATAATTTTAGAATACTTTTCTTTATCCTGCTTTTGTGCTTCTATTGTCTTTGTTCTTTCTGTAATCAAAGTTTCTAACAACGCAAGTTGTCGCTCCAAATCAACAACCTTATCATTTTGCTCGTTTGCTTTGGATACAAGGATTTGATTCTCAATCTTACAGGCTTCCAGACTTGTTGCGAGTTTCATATTCTCGCTTTCCACAAACAATTTCTCTTTCTCTAACTCAACAAAATTATGTGATAAACCATTTAAACCATCTTTATCATCCCGATTTTGAGTAATTTCCAATGCCCGAATTTGTTCTTTCAGCAAATTTTGATGTTTAGATGATTCAGCAAGCTTGTTCTTATGGGTATGAAGTTCTACTTCCATTTCATCAAATGACTCGACTCTTTTCATCAATGATGCGACTTCCTCACATTTTTTGCCGAGATTCACTTTTAGTTCACAGATCACAGTGTTCTTGTTCTTCAATTCCTCTGATAGATGAAGGATCATCACTTCGTTTTCTTTGTTCCGTGACTCCAATTTGGATAAAGCTACCGAAAATTCAGATTTTAACACGAGAACAAGTGAAGATATTTCTTCATTGTGAACTTCAGACAAGCAATGGCAAGATTCCACCTCATTTTGTAGTTGCTTAACTTGTTCACTTTGAACTTCAAGTTTCGACACATAATCATTTATCTCGTTTTTCATCTTTTCTAACTCATCCATCTCCTTTTTCATCTTTTCTATCTCATTCATCTCGTTTTTCATCTTTTCTAACTCGAATTTCCACTGGACTTCTTTTTCTTTCAAATTCTGACCACACTTCTTATGCACTTGTTCCAAACCATGATATTTCTTTTGAAGTTTCTTCAACGAGCCCGTATCTCCAGACTTACTAATCTGAGATTCCTGAAATTCTTTAAGAGACGACAACAGATCCTTATTCTCTTGTTCCAAAAGCGCCATTTTATACCCCAATTCTTTCAAAACAGAATCTTTGGTGACCAAGGCGTCTCTTAACTCTGCAACCTCTTCGTCCCTCTTATGTGACAACTTCTCAATAGTCGCCTTCGCTTCATGATACTCTGATGAAATATCCTCAAAACGTGACTTGTACTCGGCGATCTCAGCTTCCAATAGTTTTCTTTTGCTTTCTTCATGTGCTAAAGCTTGGTTGCATATCCTCAACTGCGTTTGAAGGTTTTCCGATATTCTGATTTGAGAATCGAGACTCGTCTGAAGTGAACCGATCTCCTCCAACAGCAATGATTTCTCTTTCTCCCATTCTGCTTTACTAGATTTAAAATTGTCTTGAAGCCGTCGGTGCGCTTCTTCAAGATGCTGAAACTGTTCGGTTTTCCACTTTAGCTGATCTTGAACGTCTCTATACTTCTCCTCCAGTGTACTTATCACCTCCTCTCTTTGTGTCACATCCTTACTTGTCCGTGATTTATCACAAACTTCAAGTAGTTTCTTATCCTTCAGCAATATAATCCTCTTGAGGTCTTCAATCTCCGAGTTGCTAGAATCAACTTTCGCATTCAAAGATTGGGAATTCGTCGTTGCCTCATCTAAAGCCAGGACAAGCTCTTTGTTTTCGCCCTCCAACTTTTGAACTTTCTCACCATGTTCCAACCGGACCTTTTCAATTACAGAGTTAAGGTGCTTAACATACGTTTCTTTTTCTTGAAAACTTGATTTGAGGTCGTTATGGAGTTGACTCAGTGTCGACAACTCCTCAGACTTGGTACTTAGTTCTTGGGCTTGCTTTTCTGATTGCGCCTTTGCTTCTTGAAACTTTGTTATCAATTCGTTTTGAGATCTTTTCAAGCTATTGCATAGATCAGTCTTGGTACGAACTTCTTCCTCAAGCCGTTCCTTTTGTGCTCTAACTTCATCTAAAGCTCCGTGAACGCCCATACGTTTTACATCTGTCATTGTGTGTGTATTCAGATAGCAACCTGAGAAATGAAATATGCGAGCGTTTAATTCACTGAATCCCCCCCAACAAACCAATATACGAAAAAACAGAAACCGATGGCAAATAAATTCATAAGTCTATATGAGAATGCTCACTCCCAGTTATACAAGTTTTTTCACGTTAAGCTAAACTATAATCATGTCGATGAGTCGTTGTTACTTCTCAAACTCGCTGTAATGTTTAATCAATACAACATAGAGAGATATGGCATTCTGTGACCTCGCTATATCTCGCTCATCCACTGACACTAAACCAAAAAAATCATACCTTAACACACACTTCCACATTCATATCTAGTCCTCACTCCAAACCAAAAAACATAAAGATAATCAACATGGTTTAGTATGTTTCTGTGGTCCTGGTAAGTTTAACGCCTTATCGAGCATGGGTGGTGGTGGACAAGTTGATCGAAAAGCTGCAAACAATGCGAACACGGCCTTATATAAGACTTTTGCTATTTTCGGCATCCTAATGGATCATTCGGACCTTTCAATTTATAGATGTAGATCTCATTCCTGGTTTATACAATTTCTTTCAAACCGTAATCATGTCACAGTTAATTCATGACTTCTTAAACTAACGAGAATCAAACCAAATATCATTCGTTTGCCACTAAAACTACCTTTATCGCTCTAATTTACCTTCAAATCGACTACAGTAACACTAAAAGCACACACATTAAATAATTTCGAAGCAACTAACACCAAAAATTATAAAATGCTGCAACAACAACAACAAAAATATTGATACAGACATACACTTAATATTCATGTATGTCAAATAATATAAAACTAAGGGTTTAGGCTAAAGTGCAGTTAGTTTAAGTAGGTGAACTAAAAAGTGTCAGTAAATGTCACAAACTTTCAAACAGTGTTCCAATATACACATTTTGACGACATGTCACATAAAAACAGTGACATGTGTGATATGACACATCACCAAAACGTGCATATTGGAACACTTTTTGAAAGTTTGGAACATTTAACATGATAACTTTTAGTTCACGTACTAAAACGAGACTAAACCCTAAAACTAAATTTGAAGGTAGAATAGGGTAACATTCTACCTCTTCTATATCAATATAATAGCAATATCACCAAATTATCGCAAAACGTTAACTATTTTCCTATCTATATTATTATTGGGTAGGTCTCGTTTTAATTTGTCATTTGTCGCGAATACTAATTTTACGCATGAACTAATTTCTACCAAACTAACATCAATCACAATTAAAATCAAAATAGTAAGTATGAAACCCTAGAAACAAATTAGGGAAAGAATGAATGTTACCGAAGAAGATGATTAAGCTAATAATCTGTAAACAGAATTTGGAGATTGGAGTTGTAAAATGAGACTGACATTTTTTGTTGTTGTGAAATGATTTGAATTTTTGGGCGCCTGTTTGTATTTTTCAGATCTAAGAAATATGGCTTTTTCAAAGTTTCGGAAATAGTCCCTCAAATTAATAGTATGTGTCATTTTTTATTGCTTTTCTCTTGCACCTCTATGTAGCTAGTATTTTAGGGAAAAACGTGTATGTTTTGTTTTGTTTCACTTTCATAGTGACATGTTTTTGTGAAAGGTACACTTAATGAGGTGTTTGGGAATACTTATTGTTGATACAAAAGTTAGGTCGGATCTTGTTTGGTCCGAATAGGCTGCTATTCGGGTATGAAGTGTCTTGTTCTTGTACCAAGTGAACTTGTTTGGAGGACCCTGCACAAGGAATAAAACACCGTTAACCTTATCGTGGGAGCGGATCCCACGATTAGACTCCGGCGTGAGAGTAAGTATATGACTTGTGAGAGAATAATCAAGTGTAATTAGGGTTTGTAAGATACCTGTATTGATGATAATTACGTTCCATTTATGGGCTGAATGTCCCTTAGGGTTTCCGTATCTTTCGGCCCAAGATACGGCCGATATTGTAGGGATTCAGGATTATCTTAAAAGATTTAAATAAGTAAAGCCTATCTCTTATTTAATTAAGTTATCCTTTCCTAAGGACAACTTGTGAAGATACCGCGGCCACAGACAGCGTGCGAGTAGCCGCGACCCGTAGGTCCAGAACGCCGTGACCGCGATACTGGGCCTCCGGCCCAGTATCAGCTACCAAACCCATAATAGTATGTGTGGGCCGGGTCGGTCTACACTATACGTCATCATGTCCCCCCAGTCTAGGAGATGTGGTCGTGGCCGGGGCCGCGGTCACTGTTCCTAGACTACAAATACCTCGAGCCGCCTTGGAAACGCGCAACCTCCGAAACCGTATGTTGTGCCCTGTAGCATAATAATAGGACCCATTTATCAAGAAACGGCGTAGACGGCTGAATGATGGGACATGTGGGCCCATAACCGTTTCACCTACCCCTCGATCTTAGCCATTCAAAAGGGTAAGTGGAGGACACATGTCAGACATCCAATTAGGCACAACTGCCGATGACATAATATAAATAGGGGAAACGATCATTGTGCATGCTTCCACAGTTTTCAAATCAAACTCCCATTTTCGCACATACAACCGCACACGCTACTAATTTCCACGGATTCTCACCACCACAGGTTAGTACGCTACGCCACTTTGTAAAACTGATAAAAAATGGGTAGGGATACAATACAACTAGAAGACGCCGTATCAACCATATCCGGAGAGTATCTTTTGGAGTTCACCTCGGAGTACGGGATTCCAGAGGGCTTGCACCCCGAGTTGCCTGGCCCCGAGGATACCATTGTGGATTTTCCGGAGGGCAAAGTCGGTGTGTACACGAAATTCTTCAAATTCGCAAACTATCGCATCCCCATTTCACAATTCCTTTTTGACATCCTTGGATATTACCAAATACACCTTTCGCAACTCTCCGTAATAGGCACGGCCAAAGTGAGTCACTTTGAAATCACCTGCCGTGTACTGAATATAATCCCCATGCTAAGCTTATTCCGTGTGTTTTACATACCTTCCTACCACTCGGGGTGGATGTCGTTTAGTAAGCGACCGGGGAAGAACATCCCGCAGTGTTACACCAAACCCCTTGACTCATTGAAGAACTGGAACAATCGCTTCTTCTGGGTGGACGAGAAAGTATTTCCAACTGTCGTGGCGTGGCGCACAGGTGCCCCAAAAGATGAGATGCCCTCAGCAGACTCTTACTCTGCGTTGGACGTAGTAACATTAAATACACGCCGCACCCCTTTTCAAAAACAACATAAACTCTTATTATGCCTTGTCGGGTTAAATCGGAGATACTTTCTGGGAGACGACGTGTATCCCATATTTCTCAATGACGATGGCCGGGGTGGGTGTTTATAAATTTGTTTACTTGTCTCGTATGTATGAATGTATGCTAACAATCCTTGTTTGAATGCAAAGATGGACTTGTTCAATTTGATCAGTGCCCCGAACCCGGCCAAGGTGAAGACCGGGACGCGCCCGCGTGCCGCTCATAAGGTGCCACTACTGACTGCCACCGCAAATCGGGTGATAGAAATGGAGGATCCGATTGCGACGTCAACATCTTCAAAGACTCCCTTTGTAATGGAGAAGTCACCGCTAGACTTTACAAGTGAAGATCCCCCATATGATTACTAACAAGGGCGAGGATGAAGACTAGGCTCCAGCCGTGGTGTCCCAAGAGGTTCCTTCCGCAGAGAATACAGCGACCGCGGAAGTCGTCCCAGAATTGAATCTGGAAAAAGAGACAACCGCTAAAGAACCTTCGGTCAACAAGAGGCGCCACAAAAGATATCAAAGTGCGGTGGAGGGAAATGCACCTCCCAAGGTATTAAGGAAAGATCATGCTTCCGTTCACCCTGCGCAGGATACTCATGGGGGGAAGTCTCTAGCTGTCATCGGGTTAGGTCCGGAACCTCCCTCCCATACGACCGTGCAACAAAGTGTAAGCAATCCGGACCCGTTATCGTACGCGGAGCCGCAGCCAATCCCTGAGCAAGATGTTGCCCAGTAAGTGATCTGATTTATGCTTTCCCTGTTGGTTTATGTTTTTTCAAAAGTGTAGCTATGCTAACCAGCCGTATTTGCCTTGTTTCATAAATGTAGATCTTCCAAGATAGCGGCAGATGTAGCAGATCCAGACTCTGAGAATACCTCCTTTACATCTATGGCCGGGTCACCAGGAAGTATATACCAGCCAGGGTAGGGCGTAACCAACGGCTGCCCCCTGGACACCCTAGGAGCGTGCCAGGACCTGGTGGATCACATGGCACCGCCAGGGTACTTTTCAGAGCTGCGCCACTTGCCTAATGATGATTTCCTGAGCCAATACAACATAAACTTGGCGCGGCAAGTGGCAATGGGTTCTCAACTACGGCTAAGGTTTGAGGAGGAGGCCAAACTGCTGAAGAAATATGTAGCTCAAGTAGCCCGTCAGGATCAGAGGATCCAAGCGAGAGAAAACGAGATAAAGAATTTAGAGGCGCTGCTAGAAGCTAAGGCTGACATGAAGAAAGCCGCGAAGGCTAAGAATGCAGAAATTATGAAGGAGTTGGAAAGCCTCCGCGCCCAATTCACAGACCTCCAAGTGAGCAATGACCGACTGTCTCAGAAAGTGTCCACTCTCCAAGCTCAAGTCACGGGCGAAGAAAGGATAAAAGCCGCGTTTGAGGAATTCAAAAAATATGAGGATGACAAGGTTGAACAGCGGTGTGCGGAGATTGATGCGCGCTTAGACAAGCTAAGTGTTGATTTCGATGAGGAGTTGTATCCGCACATGCTGACAGCGATAGCTGGCCGTCGCTGGGTCATTGGGCATGGCCTGCGCCTTGCCGTGATGAAGTGTGCCAAACCTTCAGAGATAAGGCGGGCATTTGCTGATGTTGTGTCCGCGGGACTAACCAAAGGCATGAGCGAAGGGCTGAGATACGGCATAGAGCACGGGAAGGCCGGTCGTGACTTAGTGGATGTCGAGGCATATGACCCAGAGGCCAATAGCAAATTAGTCAAAGCCCTCCAAGATTTGAAAGATCTAAAGTATCCGATAGTGGATGAGCTTGAGAGATTGAAGGATGCCCCGGTGGAACTAATCATGGCATCGCTACATTTAGAGAGTGACACTGGGGAAGATGCCCCACAGTGGATCCGCGACCTCCGTCTGAGCTCCTTGCAACTAAAGATCCCTATATACCCCGAGGTACGCGATCCGAAAGATCCTTGGGCCGTCAAAGAAGAAATGATATTGGAGGACGCTATTACAGCTAATAAAAGTCGTGCGGAGAAGAAAAAGAAGTGTAGGGTTGTTTGCCGTACCCATGGGATTGGTTCCGCTCACCACCCCAGATCGGATGGTATTCATGTATCTGCGCCTACCGTTGTTCCTCAGGGGTTAGCGATTTTGGTAGCGGATGCCGCTACACATACGGAGGCAGCTAACAAAGAAGAGGAACCACATCAAAGACCACAGCGATCCATGTCGTTGCCTCCTTCCTATCATCTTTAATAGTAGTAGTGCAGCCTGTTGCACTTGAATAATATTTTTGATGTAACATACCCACGGATGTCCGTGGGAAACCATATTGTGAATTAGTTAATAGTAATGTGTAATTGTGTTGCACGTATTGTGACTTATGTATGCTCCGTTAGAGTCTTTTCTTATACACCTAACGTATTATGTACACGTAAAGCAAGGACGCAGGGTCCGTGGCCGCTGGGGTTGCACCCACTTACGCGGCAAACCAATTATGAGGGTGCTTAGCCTATACTTTAGTTGGAGTTAATCAAGAACGTCGAAGAATATATATTAAGAGAAAAAGTAGAAAAAGTAAAAAAAAACTTCAACTTTATATATATAAAGAAGTCGCTGGGTTAGCTAGACCCAACGGATTTTTATTAATGTCCTAAAAACAAAAAGGAAAAAAAATACATGGATTACTTTATTGTAGTGCGAATTCATCCATGCATGAGCCGTGGCTCAGAGGTAACACTTTTTTAGATTGGCGATGTTCCACGTCCTTGGGAGGACCGTACCGTCTGGGGATTTTAACTTGTATGCTCCGCCTCCCAGTGCTTCCGTTACCTCGTAAGGTCCTTCCCACTTCTGACCAAGCTTTCCTCCGTCTACGGCATGACTAACATCGTTATTGTGATAGACAAAGTCTCTTGGCCTGAAAGTAACGCCACGTACCCTAGCATTGTAATACTTTGTCATTTTCATTTTTTGCTTTGGCTTCACGTATTGCTGCGCATTCACGTCGTTCTTCTAGTAAGTCCAAATTCAGCTGTAGCTCTTCGTTATTGTGTACGATGTCCACTGCCGTGGTGCGGTATGTTGGCATTTCAATTTTTGCGGGTATGACGACTTCCGTTCCATAGGTCAAGGAGAAAGGGGTATCACCATGGCTTGACTTAATCATTATACGGTGAGCCCAAAGGACATGGGGAAGTTCTTCTATCCAATTCTTGTTTCCCTGGCCCAGGCGGGCTTTGATTCCTTCACCTAAGCTCCGGTTTGCTCTTTCCACGAGCCCATTGGACTGCGGATGTTTCACTAAGGTGAAGCGCTGTGTGATATTCAACTTTTCACACCAATCCTTAAATGGGTTGCCGCTGAACTGTTTACCGTTATCCGAGACTATTTCTCCTGGGAGGCCGAAACGGCATACAATGTTGTCCTACACGAATTTCTTCACCTGATTACCGGTGATTGTTGCCACGGCTTTCGCCTCTACCCACTTCGTGAAATAATCCATAGCGACTATAAAAAACTTGACTTTTCCTGGTCCCTCCGGGAAAGGACCAGCTATGTCAATTCACCACTTGTAAAATGGCCATGGAGCCGTAATAGGGGTTAGCGGTCGTTGGGGGTTCCTTGGCACGGGACGATGTATTTAACAATCGTTACATGTGCGTATCATATCTCGTGCGTCACGATGCATGGTTGGCCAATAATACCACAATCGCATGGCCTTAGCCACTACGGACCGTGGTCCTGCGTGCATACTGCACGACCCCTCATGAATTTCTCGGATCACATAATTCGCTTGAAGTGGTCCGACACACCGTAGCCACGGCTTTAGGAATGACCGTCTGTAAAGAATCCCCTCCAACAATTCGTACTGTCTAGCCTTGATACGGAGTTTGCTTGCCTCCTTTTTATCGTCTGGAAGAGTCCCTTCTTTCAAATATTCTATTATTGGTGTCATCCATGTTGGTCCATCTTCCTCTACCACGGTCGTCACCTCCTTCTCCTGTATAGACTTTTCTTTCAGTATTTCGACCAAGACCTGTTTGGATAAATGCGCAAAGCTGGTTGACGCAATCTTGCTCAGGGCATCTGCTTTCTTGTTTTTACTTCGTGGTACTTGGCTTATAGAAAAGTTAGCGAAGCCGATGACCAGGCTTTTGACGTTCTCCAGATATTTGATCATATTTTCTTCTATAGCAACGTATGCCCCTAGGACTTGGTTTGCTACCAACTTAGAGTCTACACTTACGTGCACATTGCGTACTCCCATCTGCGCCGCGATCCGTAGGCCAGCTATTAGTGCCTCATACTCTGCCTCGTTGTTAGAAGCGGTGAACTGAAATCTTAGCGCGTAGGTAAATTCCGTTCCCTCCGGGCTTGTCAGTATTAAGCCAGCGTCAGATCCATCTACACATGATGATCCATCCGTGAAGAGTGTCCACGGCTCCTGCGGGGTTTCAACCACTGATGTGTCCGACGGACTTTCGTCCGACTTCTCTACAAAGAAATCAGCAAGGATCTGTCCTTTCACCGACGTCCTTGGCCGGTAAGTGATATTGTGTTCTCCTAGCGTGGCGCTTCATTTTTGTAATCGTCCTGCCACGTTGGGACGTGAAATTATTTGTTTGATAAGTTGGTCTGTAATAACCGCAATGGGATGCGCTTGGAAATACCTCCGCAACCTCTTGGCAGCAAAAACCAATGATAGAACTAACTTTTCCATTGGGGTATAGTTTAGTTTTGGGCCCTGTAATGCGCGGCTTATGAAGTAGACCGACGTCTGAACTGTGCCCATTTCAGTCATCAAGACCGCACTAATAGATCCGTGGGTGGCGGACAAGTATACAATCAGTTCCTCCTTCGGCTTGGGTGCTACCAGCAGGGGTAGCTCTGACAAGTGTTGCTTTAGTTGCTTGAAGGCCTGTTCCGCTTCTGTTGTCCAATGAAAGTCACTCTTTTTAATGCACTTCTTCAAGGTTTTAAATAGCGGCAAGGACTTTTCCGCTGACTTGGAGAGGAATCTGTTCAGACTAGCCAACTTCCCATTGAGGCTCTGGACCTCTTTAATTGTCCGTGGGGACGGGAGTTGTAGTACAGCTTCTGTTTTGTCAGGGCACGGTTTTATCCCTTCCGGGCTAATCGTGAACCCTAAGAACATTCCTTCCGTACATTTTTTGAGGTTGAGTTTCATGTTGATTTTGCGTAACGTACGGAATGTTTCATCGATATCTCTTAGCATTTCTGCTTCTGTGTGACTCTTAATAACCAAGTCATCAACATACACTTCTATGTTCTGACCAACCTGGCTATCAAAAGCTTTGTCCACTAGCCGCTGGTATGTGGCGCCAGCGTTCTTGAGACCGAAGGGCATTTTTGTATAGCAATATACCCCTTGGCTGGTGTGAAAAGCCATTTTCTCTTCATTTGACTCTGCCATTTGTATCTGGTGATAACCTTTGTAAGCGTCCAAGAAACACTTAAAGGGGTAGCCGCAGAGAGATTCAACTTTCCAGTCGATTTCCGGAAGGGGGTAACAATCCTGCGGACATGCCTTGTTTAAGTCCGTGAAATCCACGCACATCCGCCAGCTACCGTCGTGCTTTTTCACCATGACTGGATTGGACAGCCATTCATGGTAATAGACTTCTCTCATGATTCCTGCCTCTACTAGTTTCTGTACCTCCGCTTGGATGGCTTTCGCACGCTCCGGGGCCTGGCCCCTTTTCTTTTGTCGAACGGGCGAATACCCTTCTCGGATATTGAGTCGATGTTCCGCTATTGATCGCGGTACTCCTGTCATGTCTGACGGCTGCCATGCGAATATATCTAAGTTTTTCTTCAGGAGTGAACATAGTTCCGTCCGTCCTTTCGCGGATAGCGTCCCTCCGATTGCTACCTCCTGATCAGGGAAATTCGGATGTAGAGCTACTTTAAAATTTTCATGACGGACCCCGGCCTCTTTGGGTATCTCCTTAGATGATGTAATCACCGTGGCGCACTCAGTAGGTATCAAGATAGTGCTACGGATAGTCACTATTCCTCCGTCGACTGGGAACTTAAGCATTTCGTGGGCTGTGGATGGCACCGCTTGGATTTCTCATATTCCAGGTCTTCCAATGATACCATTGTACGGTGATAATGACCTTACGATCATGAAATTCATCCATGCTCTTGTAGAATGATCTGCATCTCCGATTGTTACTAAGAGCCTAAGTTGTCCCAACGGCCATATAGTTTCTCCACTAAAACCAGTTAACGATGTCGTTGCTGGGACCATTTGGTTCTTGATTTCCGGTCAAAGTTGGTTGAAGCAGTGCTCATAGAGCACTTCCGTCGAGGAACCTCCGTCTACATACATGCGGTGAATCATGTGCCCGCCAATTTCCGCTTCTATGACAAGCGGACCTTCTGTCCCACTACTGGTTGTTAGTGAAGGGAATGTGATTTCACTGACACGTTCGAAGCTTTGAGTTACCTTCTGCCTTGTCATTCTATGCCATGGTTGCATCATATAGATTGCCATGGACTTGTCCTTGGCCGGTCCTTCCTTTTTCCCTACTTTTGGTTGATCTCTCCCCTGTTTAATTTCTTTAATTAAATGCGAGAGCTTGCCTGCTCGCACCAATTCTTCGATCTGATTTTTTAATTGCATACACTCGTCCGTACTATGTCCTTTATCATTGTGGAAGTCGCAAAACTTGTTGCTGCTTCTCTTCTCCACCGGGGTTACCATAGGGGGTGGCGGTTTGAACTTTCCTGCTTCGGTCGCAAGAATTTCTTTGGGTGTTCTTGTAAGGGGGGTAAACTTGCTAGACCCCCGTCCTTCCCTTGGCTGACCTCGGAAGTCAGACCTTCGCTCTGAAGCGTGCCGCTTTGATTGGTCCTGTGTCCTCCACGATGTGTGACCTTTCTTTTTGCCGGCAGCGGCGACTTCTCCCCGTATGAAGGCAGTGGTGGTGATCATCATTTCTTCCATGGTCTTTGGAACATGTTCGTTAAGGCGCTTTGTCAATTCAGGGTTGTTAACCTCATGCATGAATCCGAAGATCCACTCAGGAGCTCCCTTCATGCGTCCGGTTTCCACCTTGAATCGTTCCATGAACTCCTCGATGGTCTCTCCGTCTTTTTGTTTGATATTGTGTATTTCGACAGGATCTTTGACGTACTTCTTTTGCTGCATGAAGTATGCTAAGAAGGCTGCTTTGAGATCCTTGTATCCATCTATGCTCTCCGAAGGGAGCTCATCGAACCATACTCTTGTGGATCCTATTAGGGTAGAATTGAACATATGACACCATGTAGGCATTGCCCAACGTTCCACCTGTACCGCCGCTTGGAAATTTTTTACGTGATCCTTTGGGTCCCTTATTTCGTCATAGGTCTTCACGTTGTTAGGCATTCGTGTTTTTCTTAAACTTTTGAAGTTGCGAATTCGGGGTGTGAATGGATCCACCTCTTCACATATCTAGGGCACCGCCAAGTCATCCTCATCCGTAGACTTGTGTCTTTTTGATCTTGACTTCCAGTGTTCCCTATCGCTGGTTGTGACAACCGTGATTTGAGCGGGTTAGTTTATACCTTTAGAAATGGCTAAGAGTCCATTTCGTGTGAATTTATGTGTGCTATGTGTTATATATGTGTGCTAAGTGGTTTAAGTATGTGCTTAATATCATTTTGAGGTGTATGGACATTTGAGGTGTATGGACATCTCATTTTGAGGTGTTTGTGTTTCGGTAACGAGTATTCCCATTTGTTCACGTTTAGTGATTAAGGAAAGGAATGAAGTATTGCATGCAATGTACTTCAATAGTCTTGATGATTAAGTGTGTAAGAATTTTGGGGAATGTGTCATGTTGGAAATGAGTTAAGTGAGTGAATTTAGAAGTTTGTTATCAAACTTTTAAAATTAGAATAGTGGTTTGGTGAAATGAATGATATATTTTGAAAGATTAGTATGTAGAGTTCAGTAAAGTTTGATCAAATTAGCTTATGTTTTTATAAAATACTTACAGGTAATGAGGAAATTGTTAATTAATAATTTATTTATATATTCTATATATGTATTATATATGGGGGCCGATTTGGTATTGCGTAGATTTAGGGTTTAAGAGTTATATATTTTTTATCAAATTGGCTCTAGAAGAAGGACAAGGATCCCACTGAGATAAATACCAATGAACCTAACCACTCTTATACCTTCCCCTTTCCACCTCTTTTGGTCGTTCATATTCCGCACCTAAACCTAAGGGAAGTCATTTTCATTGTTGATCAAGGAAAACATCAGAAATCGTTGTTATGATGGATATTTGGTTTCTTAAAATTCAGTTATATTAATGTTATTTCATGATGTAGCAATGATTGGATTTGATTGGGTCATGTCATGCAATTGGTTAGGTTAGATTTGCGTTATAATCTTAATTTAGGGTTGAGCAGAATTTAAGGTTGTGTTCTTGTATTGATATCTTGGAGGATAATAAGTGTTTTGATATGATTTCAGTGCCTAAATTATAGTTCAAATAGTCTACTTTTCAGAAAGTCCGACCTCGATTGATTTGGAGTTCGAGAAGTTGGTTAAACATTAGTTACAAGAAAAGTTGTCAAAACAGTAAATACGGGTCAGATTTAGGAGGGTAAAACCTATACTTTAAATATCGATTAAGCTTAGACCCTTTACAGTAGTTAAGTTCATATGGGATATAAAGAAACCCAAAATGAGATGTTCTAATTATTTGTCAAAGTATGGTTATATAGGTCCCAAACTCTTTTAGTGTGCAATCGATCCGAAATGGGACTGTTTGACAGTTTGATTTCCTCTCAGGAGTACTCTGTGCATGTAAATTGCTTTTTGGAAATCTCACAAAGGTAGTCTTAATATCTCATAATGAATATGAGTGATTTTTGGGTGATTTATGAGGTCATTAAGTGGGTTTTCGGGGTAGTCAGTCATGATAATAATTCTTGCAATTCTGAGCTTAAATTATAAGTAACTAGTGAAAGGAGTTAATGAAGTGGTTAGATTTGGGCATGGTGTCGGGGTGACCCATGATGGTTAATTGAAACCTTAGACATCCATCATATGAGTGTTGAATGACATGAGCTTTTAGCTTGGTCGCGTGTAACACATTTGTGTTTGTATTGTATATCTTGTGTGGATATTGTTTAGAAGTGCTTGTGCTTCAGTGAGTTTCATAGACCTAATGGATCTTTATTATGTTTATTGAGGTGGAAATGATGCAAAGTGTTTGGAATGTTTTGATTACTGATGATAATGTTTATATTACATATTATTTTTTTTTTTTTTTTTTTATAACCCCCCCCCCCCTCCCCCAATATTACCTCAGCATGGACTATACGTGACTATTGTATGTTGTGTGCTACATGTTTTGTGATGTGATATTGAGAATTGTGAACTAAGTCAGGGGGGATCACCTGCGGGTATCCATGGCCTGTTTAGTGGAAGGTACTGTGGCCTAGCGGGCAGGATGGTTACTTTGAGAGTATCCACGGCTGGGGCTAAGGGGGTAACCACAGGGACCTTAGTACGATTGAGACGTCTTATAAATCGTTACTGGGAAATCGTGTAAGTGGATTGTATTGGATTGGATTGTATTGGATTGGTTGTGCATGCTAGCCTGTATGATAGTTCATTTATTGTCCTGCAATGTTTTCTTTATTATCACAGTAATGTGCAGTTTGGATTTTATATCGTGTCTTAAACCTATGACTCTCACCAACTTTATGTTGACGTTTTAAGCATCATTTTCAGGTGAGTATCATGATGATAAGAAGGATGTTAGGAAGAGTGGCTAGAGAGACCCTAGGCATTGCTTGTGGAGTTGTCTTTTCTAGTCTTTTCATTTATGACAATTGTTTTGCTTGATACTTGTTTGTTGGAGATTGTTAGTATTTGGATTATTTTGTTTCGTGTACGACATTACTTTAGTAATGCAAGACTCCTTTATCTTGTGTTGGGTATTGTCATGACACATAGTGTTCATTTGATTATTTCCTTTATTTAGATTTCTCTATAGTAGACACCATTGTGTTGTGATGACATCCATTCTCGTTACGCCTTGTGTTTCCGCCTCGGCGGGGTGTGACACTAGTGCCGCTCTCTGATACACGGGATGACGGGGATTCACTTACCCTCCCCTTTTTTCTCATGACGGGAGCGGTCCATGTCCTGCGAGCTATATCCATGTTTGGTCCCTGTCCCATAGGAGGAGCGGGTATTATCATATGATTCTTCGACGCCACAAGAGCGGTCTCTGCTCTGAGGACGATCTCTGTTAGAAGAGTCCCGCCTATGAGGGCGACTTCTACCGTGGGAACGATCCCCAGAGTTTGCTATGTCTGGTCCGGATTTAGTTGTGCTTGGCGAGTAAGTATCACTAAGTCGGTCGAACGCGCTCTGCCTTCGATGACCTAGTCGATCAAGCACATGTCGATCATTGTATCTTAAGCGGTCCCGCACTCTCAGTCTCTCTGATAGGTTACGGTACCTTGCGGACAAGGTCCTGGCACTTGAGTTTTGAGAGCCTTCTCGTATTCTTCTTTTCTTGGGACTTTCTTCGAAGTCCAGCCTAGCATGAACTTCTTTTCGTTTGTCACGGCGAATCTTGTCCATAATGACCGACATGATATCCTCGTAATGCTCTTCACAGAAATCCTGGATGTTCACCCTGTGTGTGGCATCCGCCTCTTTCGGCGTCTTTTCTTTGGTTGTAGGTTTCGTGACAGTTGTCACAATGGGGGTTGTATTAGCCATTGCGCTCATTTTCCTGAGAGTAATTCCTAGTGCTGGGTCCCATGGATGGCGCCAACTTGTTGATACAAAAGTTAGGTCGGATCTTGTTTGGTCCGAATAGGCTGCTATTCGGGTATGAAGTGCCTTGTTCTTGTACCAAGTGAACTTGTTTGGAGGACCCTGCACAAGGAATAAAACACCGTTAACCTAATCGTGGGAGCGGATCCCACGATTAGACTCCGGCGTGAGAGTAAGTATATGACTTGTGAGAGAATAATCGAGTGTAATTAGGGTTTGTAAGATATCTGTATTGATGATAATTACGTTTCATTTATAGGTTAAATGTCCCTTAGGGTTTTCGTATCTTTCGGCCCAAGATACGGCCAATATTGTAGGGATTCGGGATTATCTTAAAAGATTTAAATAAGTAAAGCTTATCTCTTATTTAATTAGGCTATCCTTTCCTAAGGACAACTTGTGAAGATACTGCGGCCACAGACAGCGTGCGAGTAGCCGCGACCCGTAGGTCCAGAATGTCGTGACCGCGATACTGGGCATCATCTACCAAACCCATAATAGTATGTGTGGGCCGGGTCGGTCTACACTATACGTCATCACTTATTATTAAAAATAAATTATGCGTTTTAGAAATTAATAATTAAATAATTAGTGATTGTAAAATGAGATTTTGAAACATAAAACGCGCAACCTCCGTAATCGTATATTGTGCCCTGTAGCATAATAATAGAACCCATTTATTAAGAAACGGCGTAGACGGCTGAATGATGGGACATGTGGGCCCATAACCATTTCACCTACCCCTCGATCTTAGCCATTCAAAAGAAGTGGAGGACACGTGTCAGATATCCAATTAGGCACAACTGCCGAGGACATAGTATAAATAGGGGAATCGGTTCACTGCTGCATGCTTTCCACAGTTTTCAAATCAAACTCCCATTTTTGCACATACAGCCGCACATGCTATTAATTTCCACGGATTCTCACCACCACAGGTTAGTACGCTACGCCACTTTGTAAAACTGATAAAAAATGGGTAGGGATACAATACAACTAGAAGACGCCGTATCAACCATATCCGGAGAGTATCTTTTGGAGTTCACCTCGGAGTACGGGATTCTAGAGGGCTTGCACCCCGAGTTGTCTGGCCCCGAGGATGCCCATTGTGGGATTTTCCGAGGGCAAGTCGGTGTGTAACGATATTCTTTTAAATTCGCAAAATATCGCATCCCCATTTCTACATTTCCTTTTTTGAACATCTTGTATATTACCAAAATACACACATTTCACTATCTCTCCGTAATAGGCGCGGCCAAAGTGAGTCACTTTGAAATCACCTGCCGTGTCCTGAATATAATCCCCGTGCTAAGCTTATTCCGTGTGTTTTACATACCTTCCTACCACTCGGGGTGGATGTCGTTTAGTAAGCGATCGGGGAAGAACACCTCGCGGTGTTACACCAAACCCCTTGACTCGTTGAAGAACTGGAACAATCGCTTCTTCTGGGTGGACGAGAAAGTATTTCCAACTGTCGTGGTGTGGCCCACAGGTGCCCCAAAAGATGAGGTGCCCTCATCAGACTCTTACTCTGCGTTAGACGTAGCAACATTAAATACATGCCGCACCCCTTTTCAAAAATAACCTGAACTCTTATTATGCCTTGTCGGGTTAAGTCAGAGATAATTTCTAGGAGACGACGTGTATCCCATATTTCTCAATGACGATGACCGGGGTGGGTGTTTATAAATTTTTTTACTTGTCTCGTATGTATGAATGTATGCTAACAATCCTTGTTTGAATGCAGAGATGGACTTGTTCAATTTGATCAGTGCCCCGAACCCGACCAAGGTAAAGACCGGGACGCGCCCGCGCGCCGCTCATGATGTGCCACTACTGACTGCCACCGCAAGTCGGGTGATAGAAATGGAGGATCCGGTTGCGATGTCAACCTCTTCAAAGACTCCATCTGTAGTGGAGAAGTCACCGCTAGACTTTTCAAGTGAAGATCCCCCCTATGATTACTAACAAGGGCGAGGCTGAGGACTAGGCTCCGGCCGTGGCGTCCCAAGAGGTTCCTTCTGCAGAGAATACAGCGACCACGGAAGTCGTCCCAGAATTGAATATGGAAAAAGAGACAACCGCTAAAGAACCTCCGATCAACAAGAGGCGCCACGTGAGTGATCTCAAATGTGCGAGTTGGTGGAGGGATTGCACCTCCCAAGGTATTAAGGAAAGATCATGTTTCCGTTCACCCCGCGCAGGATACTCATGGGGGGAAGTCTCTAGCTGTCATCGGGTTAGGTCCGGAACCTCCCTCTCATACGACCGTGCAACAAAGTGTAAGCAATACGGACCCGCTATCGCACGCGAAGCCGCAGCCAATCACTGAGCAAGATGTTGCCCAGTAAGTTATCCGATTTATGCTTTCCCTGTTGGTTTATGTTTTTTCAAAAGTGTAGCTATGCTAACCAGCCGTATTTGCCTTGTTTCATGAATGTAGATCTTCCAAGATAGCGGCAGATGTAGCAAGATTCCGGTCTTGAGAATACTCCTTATACATCTATGCCGAGGGTCACCAGAAGTATATTACAGCCAGATAGTGTGGGGCGTAACAAAGGACGGCTGCCGTTGGACAGCCCAGGAGCGTGCCAGGACTTGGTGCATCACATAGCACCGCCAAGGTACTTTTCAGAGCTGCGCCACTTGCCTAATGATGATTTCCTAAGCCAATACAACATAAACTTGGCGCGACAAGTGGCAATGGGTTCTCAACTATGGTTAAGGTTTGAACAGGAGGCTAAACTGCTGAAGAAATATGTAGCTCAAGTAGCCTGTCGGGTATAGAGGATCCAGGCGAATCTAAAATACGAGATATAGAAGAATTTAGAGGCGCTGCTGGAAGCTGAGGCTGACATGAAGAAAGCTACGGAGGCTAAGAATGCAAAAATTGTGAAGGAGTTGGAAAGCCTCCGCGCCCAATTCACAGACCTCCAAGTGAGCAATGATCGACTGTCTCAGCAAGTGTCCACTCTCCAGGCTCAAGTCACGAGCAAAGAAAGGATAAAAGCCGCGTTTGAGGAATTCAAAAAATATGAGGATGACAAGGTTGAACAGCGGTGTGCGGAGATGGATGCACGCCTAGACAAGCTAAGTGTTGATTTCGATGATGAGTTGTATCCGCACATGCTGATAACGATAGCTGGCTGTCGCTGGGTTATTGGGCACGGTCTACGCCTTGCCGTGATGAAGTGTGCCAACCTGCTAGAGTAAAGGCCGGGATTTGCATGTTGTTGTGTCCGCTGGGGACTACCAAAGGATGGAGCGAAGGGCTGAGATACGGCATAGAGCACGGGAAGGCCGGTCGTGACTTAGTGGATGTCGAGGCATATGACCCAGAGGCCAATAGCAAATTAGTCAAAGCCCTCCAAGATTTGAAAGATCTAAAGTATCGATAGATAGTGGATGAGCTTGAGAGATTGAAGATGCCCCGGTGTACTAATCATGGACATCGCTAATTTAGAGAGTGACACTGGGGGAATGTATGCCTCACGTGGCATCCGCGACCTCCGTCTGAGCTCTTCTGGCAACTATAATGATCTCCTATTGTACCCCGAGGTACGCGATCCGAAAGATCCTTGGGCCGTCAAAGAAGAAATGATATTGGAGGACGCTATTACAGCTAATAAAAGACATGCGGAGAAGAAAAAGAAGTGTAGGGTTGTTTGCCGTACCTATGGGATTGGTTCCGCTCACCACCCCAGATCGGATGGTATTCATGTATCTGCGCCTACCGTTGTTCCTCAAGGGTTAGCGATTTTTGTAGCGGATGCCGCTACACAGACGGAGGCGGCTAACAAAGAAGAGGAACCACATCAAAGACCACAACGATCCATGTCGTTGCCTCCTGCCTATCATCTTTAATAGTAGTAGTGCAGCCTGTTGCACTTGAACAATATTTTTGATGTAACATACCCACGGATGTCCGTAGGAAACCATATTGTGAATTAGTTAATAGTAATGTGTATTTGTGTTGCACGTATTGTGACTTATGTATGCTCCGTTAGAGTCTTTTCTTATACACCTAACGTCTTAGGTACACGTAAAGCAAGGACGTAGGGTCCGTGGCCGCTAGGGTTGCAACCCACTTACGCGGCAAACTAATTATGAGGGTGCTTAGCCTATACTTTATTCGGAGTTAATCAAGAATGTCGAAGAATATATATTAAGAGAAAAAGTAGAAAAAGAAAAAAAAACTTCAACTTTATATATATAAAGAAGTCGTTGGGTTAGCTAGACCCAACGGATTTTTATTAATGTCCCAAAAACAAAAAGGAAAAAAATACATGGATTACTTTATTGTAGTGCGAATTCATCCATGCATGAGCCGTGGCTCAGAGGTAACACTTTTTTAGATTGGCGATGTTCCACGTCCTTGGGAGGACCGTACCGTCTGCGGATTTTAACTTGTATGCTCCATCTCCCAGTGCTTCCGTTACCTCATAAGGTCCTTCCCACTTCTGACCAAGCTTCCCTCCGTCTACGGCATGACTAGCATCGTTACTGCGATAGACAAAGTCTCCTGGCCTGAAAGTAACGCCACGTACCCTAGCATTGTAATACTTTGTCATTTTCAATTTTGCCTTGGCTTCACGGATTGCTGCGCATTCACGCCGTTCTTCTAGTAAGTCCAAATTCAGCCGTAGCTCTTCGTTATTGTGTACGGCGTCCACTACCGCGGTGCGGTATGTTGGCATTCCGATTTCTGCGGGTATGACGGCTTCCGTTCCATAGGTCAAGGAGAAAGGGGTATCACCATGGCTTGACTTAATCATTGTACGGTGAGCCCAAAGGACATGGGGAAGTTCTTCTATCCAATTCTTGTTTCCCTCGCCCAGGCGGGCTTTGATTCCTTCACCCAAGCTCCGGTTTGCTCTTTCCACGAGCCCATTGGACTGCGGATGTTTCACTGAGGCGAAACGCTGTGTGATATTCAACTTTTCACACCAATCCTTGAATGGGTTGTCGCTGAACTGTTTACCGTTGTCCGAGACTATTTCTCCTGGGAGGCCGAAGCGGCATACAATGTTGTCCCACACGAATTTCTTCACCTGATTACCGGTGATTGTTGCCACGGCTTTCGCCTCTATCCACTTCGTGAAATAATCCATAGCGACTATCAAAAACTTGACCTTTCCTGGTCCCTCCGGGAAAGGACCAGCTATGTCAATTCCCCACTTGTAAAACGGCCATGGAGCCGTAATAGGGGTTAGCGGTTGTTGGGGGTTTCTTGGCACGGGACGATGTATTTGACAATCGTTACATGTGCGTATCATATCTCGTGCGTCACGATGCATGGTTGGCCAATAATACCCCAATCGCATGGCCTTAGCCACTACGGACCGTGGTCCTGCGTGCATACTGCACGACCCCTCATGAATTTCTCGGATCACATAATTCGCTTGAAGTGGTCCGACACACCGTAGCCACGGCTTTAGGAATGACCGTCTGTAAAGAATTCCCTCCAACAATTCGTACTGTCTAGCCTTGATACGGAGTTTGCTTGCCTCCTTTTTATCGTCTGGAAGAGTCCCTTCTTTCAAATATTCTATTATTGGTGTCATCCATGTTGGTCCATCTTCCTCTACCACGGTCGTCACCTCCTTCTCCTATATAGACTTTTCTTTCAGTATTTTGACCAAGACCTGTTTGGATAAATGCGCATGTGCGGTTGACGCAATCTTGCTCTGGGGATTGCTTTCTGGTTTTTACTTCGTGGTACTTGGTTATAAAAAAGTTAGCGAAGCTGATGACCAGCTTTTGAACGTTCTCCAGATATTTTGTTCTTATTTCCTTCTATAGCAACGTTTGCCCATAGGTCTGGTTTGCTACCAACTTAGAGTCTACACTTACGTGCACATTGCGTACTCCCATCTGCGCCGCGATCCGTAGGCCAGCTATTAGTGCCCCATACTCTGCCTCGTTGTTAGAAGCGGTGAATTGAAATCTTAGTGCGTAGGTAAACTCCGTTCCCTCCGGGCATGTCAGTATTAAGCCAGCGCCGGATCCATCTACACATGATGATCCATCCGTGAAGAGTGTCCACGGCTCCTGCGGGGTTTCAACCACTGATGTGTCCGACGGAATTTCGTCCGGCTTCTCTACAAGGAAATCCGCAAGGATCTGTCCTTTCACCGACGTCCTTGGCCGGTAAGTGATATTGTGTTCTCCCAGCATGACGCTCTATTTTTGTAATCGTCCTGCCACGTCGGGACGTGAAATTATTTGTTTGATCAGTTGGTCTGTAATAACCGCAATGAAATACGCTTGGAAATACCTCAACAACCTCTTGGCAGCAAAAACGAGTAATAAAACTAACTTTTCCATTGGGGTATAGTTTAGTTATGGGCCTTGTAATGCGCGGCTTACGAAGTAGACCGGCGTCTGAACTGTGCCCATTTCAGTCATCAAGACCGCACTAATAGCTCCGTGGGTGGCGGACAAGTATACAATCAGTTCCTCCTTCGGCTTGGGTGCTACCAGCAGGGGTAGCTCTGACAAGTGTTGCTTTAGTTGCTTGAAGGCCTGTTCCGCTTCTGGTGTCCAATGAAAGTCACTCTTTTTAATGCACTTCTTCAAGGTTTTAAATAGCGGCAAGGACTTTTCCGCTGACTTGGAGAGGAATCTGTTCAGACTAGCCAACTTCCCATTGAGGCTCTGGACCTCTTTAATTGTCCGTGGGGACGGGAGTTGTAGTACAGCTTTTTGTTTTTCAGGGTAGGTTGTATCCTTCGGGCTTATCGTAAACACCTAGAAACATTCTTCCATGGCTCCAAACGTATATTTTTTAAGGTTAAGTTTCATGTTGATTTTTCTTAACGTACGAAATGTTTCATCGATATCTATTAGCATTTCTGCTTCTGTGTGACTCTTAATAACCAAGTCATCAACATACACTTCTATGTTCTGATCAAACAATCGGCTATTCAAAAAGCTTTGTCACTAGCCGCTGGTATGTTGGCGGCCAGCGTTTCTTGAGATCCCGAAGGGTATTTTGTATAGCAAATATACCCCTTGGCTGGTCGTGTGAAAAGCTATTTTCTCTTCATTTGACTCTGCCATTTGTATCTGGTGATAACCTTTGTAAGCATCCAAGAAACACTTAAAGGGGTAGCCGTAGAGAGATTCAACTTTCCAGTCGATTTCCGGAAGGGGGTAACAATCTTGCGGCATGCCTTGTTTAAGTCCTTGAAATACTCTCTCATCCGCCAAATACATCCGTGCTTTTTCGTCCTTGATGGATTGCGACTGCCTTCATGGTATATAGGATTCTCTACATGATTCCATGCCTCTACTTGTTTCTTTACTCTCCGCTTGGATGGCTTTCGGCAACGCTCTGGGCCATGGCCCGTTTCTTTTGGTCGAACGGCGCGAATACCTCTGTCTCGAATAGTTGTGGCGTTGTTCCCCTCTACCTCTATTATCGCTCGGGTCTCATGGCTGTGGATGGTACGGAGGAGGAATGGAGTTGTTGTGGATAGTCACTGTCTGGGGGGAGGATATGGTCATAACGAAGTCAAGCTGATCATCAATATATAACAACAACCTACTATGGGTTCTGTGCGGACGGCCTGCCGGGAAAACGACGGTGGCAGGCCACCGACAGTTGGGGAGCCGTCCGCACGAGTTCTGAGGTTTGGAGCGAGTTGGGATGTGGGTGATAGTAGGGTTTTTGGGGCTGTTAAGGGTAACAGTACCTCAGCGGGTGGGTGCAGACAAGTTAGATGATTCGTTCCATCAACCCGTTGGACGTCACTCTCAGTTAGTGGTATCAAGGTTAGTTGACTCTCACGGATAGTACACTTTTCCAACCGTCGTCGGTGGTTTTATTGCTGGGCGTGGGTGCGACCACCGTGTGCGTGCGGCCTATAAGCGGGGTGGGAGCTGTGGCACTGGGTGAGGCATTCTCTGTTGGGTGTCATGTGGTAGGTAGTGTTGGTCGGTCGAATCTAGGATAGGATGCAACCAAGAGAGGGGTGTTTATCTTGGTGCTAGGACTTGACGCACAGCTGGGGGTCGTAGAGACGTTGGTAGGGAACAACACATTCGTCACAATGTGACTGGTGGAGGAATAGTATTAAAAGGTTTAACGATGGCGTTGTGGGACCATTTTGGTTCTTGTGTTCAACCACGGTGTCAGTTGTGGGTGTATCTTGATCAGCGTTGTGATCTTAGTGCATCCGTCACGATCGCTACGGTTCAGATCGGTCGTCTGTCTGGGCCGCCCCTCCCACACGGCGTTTTGCGGGGGCGCATTGGAAGCCCCGCGGAGACCCTGGATTGACGGATACGTGCTGGCACCCTACGTAGGCGCGGGGGTGGGTGGTCGACTCCAATGGGGGTGGGATAGGGTATCCCCCGGCCAAAAGAGTTGAGAATGGGTGGGGTCAACGGAGGACTGGGGGATGAGTGGAACATGGGGGCAGAGAGGGATTGATAAGGTCGTGTGAGGACATGGGTAGGGGTAAGGGGTACAGTAAGTAAATGGGGAGGAAGGCGGAGAAAAGTTAGGAGGGGGGGTGAAGAGAGACGGGGGGTTTGGGAGGGTTGGTTTGATGCAAAGGTGAGAGGGCAACAAGCGAGAGACTCCGGCAATATACACACACACACACACACTCCAACTAAAAAACAAACACACAACAACAAAACAAAACACACACGACAACAACCACACAACACACAACATTGGCGCACTTCGTGGGATGGGGCGGTTAGGTGTATCAGAAGGTAACGGTAGTGAACAGGGGGGGGGAACGAGGTGCTGGGGGGGTACCACCCCTGGAGAATAATCGGGGGGCCGGCGGAGACGGCGACACACCGGGAAATGTCCGGGGTTCATGTGGGCACAAGCTACACGGTGGGCTTTTAGCACACTCTCCTCTTCTGTGAGTCGATGGGGGGGTTAGGGACGGCTGCACCGGTCGCAAGTATTGCGGGGGGGGGATGTGGTCTTGGGGGGGTTTAGGGACCGTGTCCACAAACCGGAAGAGCCCATGGAGCTGTGGGTCACAGCGGTTTGGGACTGTCAAGGCGAGAGAGGCCCTTGGAGGGACGACAGTAGGCCGTGGAGCGGAAACGGGGGGCGAAGAGTGGGCAAATTTAGGGTCCACAGGGAGGCGGGGACATTACTTCATCCCGGATAGACACACGCGCAGAGTAAGACGAGAAACTGGCTTCTTGGTGTAGGACATGGTGGGAAGGGCCTGCCATGCTGGGCGGGACATTGGGCGGAATGGATTTCTGGGGAGGGCTGGTTGGAGACATAATCGGATTAAGGATACGCAGAGGGGACAGAGCATGGCTGGCGGGGTTAATCCGCATTGATTGAATGCCGATGAGCCATCTGCAGGAGCGCCTGGCAACATGGATGGGTATCAGGTGGACTCAGGGATGAAGAGAATGGTTCGCAACGAGTGGGGAGACTGTGGAGGGGGGGGGAGCGTATAGTGTGGATTTCTCGTCAGGATCTGTGATCGTTAATGGGGTGGAGGCTTTGGTTGTTGGAGAATGCTTGGCAGGCGTTGACGATACCGGGTTTACCCTGGGTGGCCTCACCGGGTGGCTGTGGAGCTGCAGTTCTCAATGTACGCCGGGAGGTAGTAAGCTAGATAGTGGGACGACGCACGTGTTAGGGTTTATGAGTGTACTAATGCACGGTGGACATGGGAAATGCGGCCACAAGAATAAGCAGGGCCGAGTCGGGGTTTGGGGGGGTAGGGTGACGACGTAATGGCAATTAGGCTCCATAGGTATGTGGGACGGCATCGTGGGGTGGATTGGACTGAGAGGTGGAGGGGAGTGGTTTAGGGGGGTATCATCCAATAGCGGCTTCGCTCTTGGGGCGAGATTCGGATCAGGAGACAGAGAGCGCAAAGAGCAAGCCGAAACACAAAAGGTCAACAATATGGGTAAGGGGAGGTACTAGCATAAGAGGATATGGGACATGGGATAAGAAATTGGATATGCAGCTGCAGGGCGGTGTACAGGGGGGGCTGTGGGGGTGGTGGTCGGAACTGGGTCCAAACCCGATTTGCTCGGGGAGCCGGGGCACGCGAGGCTGAAGAACCAGTAGTGGCTAGGCAGGTGGATCAGGGAACAGAAAAGCGGGGCAGCACTGGTAATGATAGTTACAGGCGACCAGGTATATGACAGAGGCGATCACAAGGGTCAAATGCATTACGATAGGAGCAGCAAAGGAGTCTTCGTGTGACCATGGGCGGTACGGAGACCATCGCGGAAATGTGGTGGTGAGGGGTAGAGGGGTGGTGCTGAGGTTGCAGGAAGATCGGACCATAAGGGTTTCCCTGCCATAGGAGACCAGGGGTTAAATTCAGATCTCTGCTAACTACCGCCTGCGAAAAGGCCGGTCAAAACGAAGAAAATATCCGCCGACAGGACGAGAGGATAATGACGGGGGAAGTAGATGTCAGGTCGAACGTCTCGTCGGGTAGATAAACCAGACTACGGAAAGTACCATGGCCCGGTGCACGAATGAAATGAAAACTTGTTGAGGCGGCGGGGGGAGAAATGAGAAGCACCTGTCTTGGCCGGTAGGACCCAGGGAAATCGGCGACTCGTCGGCTCCACCTGTAGGATTGCGGGGACTGGGACGTAGCGGGATTTAGGCTTGAGATGATCGAGTGGCGAGATCTTGGCGTTAGTCTAATAGTTGAAACCATGCACATATGGAGCGAAAAAAGAAAGGGGGGAACGGGAGCGACGAGGGTGGATCGAGAAGACCGATGTATGAAAGGTTGCACCGCGGAGGGGACGGCCTGGAGAGCGGGACCGTCGATATAGCAGCTATGGACCTGTCGCCTATGAACAGCCTGTCTCTGGTACCGTAGAAAAGGGACAGAACACATGGAAACTCGTTCATTGTATACTCTCAACAGCGCAGACCGGGAGCTGGAGAAACGGGCTGAAATGAAGATAACCCGCACTCTCAGTCTCTCCTGGAATAGGTGTCGAGAGAGGTCCCTTCCCGCAGCGAATACAAACGAAGAGAAAGCGCGAGGGCGGGCGAAGGTACGACAGACCTCGCGACGACGGCACTTGGGGTTTGTACCCCGACGTGAGGGATCGCTGCTGTACGTCCTTACGTATGATGATTACGCGCTTTTTCGATCTTGGGGAACTAGGTATTCACCTGCGAAGTCCAGGAAGTCCTTGAAAACTTGCGGTTGAGTCTTGAAACATTTTCGTTTGCTAGGACCTGATGTCTCGCCGGGACCGTTATATGTACCTTTCGGTGGACCGTAAATTTGACGTAGTTCCCTCGGCATGCTACTCTCAC
This sequence comes from Tanacetum coccineum, assembly GCA_026074375.1. Classification (NCBI taxonomy): domain Eukaryota; kingdom Viridiplantae; phylum Streptophyta; class Magnoliopsida; order Asterales; family Asteraceae; genus Tanacetum; species Tanacetum coccineum. Next base: position 14,724 of record BQNB010006468.1, on the reverse strand, counting down.
GAGATATCCTGGGAAGGTTTGTTGCTCCACTGGGCGGAGGGCATAGAGATGCGACGTGCACAGATCGGAGAACGGGAGCGCGAGAAGAGCGTGAAGGAAAAAAGCCTGGGGCTCCTTGCCCGATCGGGAGGGCACACAAAGAATGGTCCCCGAGGTGACCGTTGGTGGTCTCAAGGGGTGCGGTGTCAGTTGAAGGGAATTTATGGGGGGGGGGGGGCATGTGGTGACATGGCCGGAAAGGACAGTGATCTTCATTGATTCTGGAAGGCGAAAAAGAGACGGAAGAGCCCGGACGCGGACCCTGACGCGTCGGAAAGAACGATCCTGGAACTCGACTGAAGATTGGCTCCCGAAAGCGGGTGAAGCGCAGTCCACCCCTTTTGTTTTCCTGGTGGCTGGGTCCCATGGATGGCGCCAGCTTGTTGATTACAAAAGTTAGGTCGACACAGGGGATTTGTTTGTGTGCCGAAGTGGATGCTATCGGGTATGAAGAGCCATTGTTCTTGTACCAGTGAACTTGTTTGGCGGACCGCTGCACATGGAATAAACACCGTAACCGAATCGGTGGGGCGGATCCCACGATTTTAGAGACTCTAGAGCGATGAGAGATAAGTATAGGACTCTGTGAGAGAATATCAAGTGTTTTTGGGTTTGTAAGAAACCTGGATTGATGATAATTACGTTTCTATGTATAGTTGAATGTCCTTTAGGGTTTTCGTTTCTTTCGGCCCAAGAACGGTCCGGCCAGATATAGTAAGGCTCGGATTATCTTAAAAGATTTAAATAAGTAAAGGCTATCTCTTATTCAATTAGGTTATCCTTTCCTAAGGACAACTTGTGAAGATACCGCGACCACAGACAGCGTGCGAGTAGCCGCGACCCGTAGGTCCAGAACGCCGTGACCGCGATACTGGGCCTCCGACCCAGTATCAGCTACCAAACCCATAATAGTATACACTATACGTCATCACTTATTATTAAAAATAAATTATGCGTTTTAGAAATGAATAATTAGATAATTAGTGATTGTAAAATGAGATTTTGAAACATAGTGTTTAGATTTGATTATATTGTTTGATATCGCGATAATTAGATAAACAATTTTCTAGAGTGTTTGACAAATCAAATTATTTTATTTATTTTAATGCGTAAAATTACAAAAATATACATTTACCTTACTAAAATAGGTCACATGAGAATTAAATGAAAGGACAATATAGATATCAAACGCTTTCGGTCATATGAGAATCAACTTTTGCGTTTTGCAAAAGCACCTCCTTCTTGGATTATACAAAACGTGGTTTTGTTTCTATCAAAAAGCAAATAATCAATTATTCGGAAAAAGTTCCCAAACACTAATAACTAATTATTTACGTTTTGTAAACGTGATAACTAAATAATCTACATCATAACGCAAATCCAAACACCCTCATAATTGGTTTTGGAGCTTTGTCTTAGTAGATATCTCTACCTCAAGATAAGGTAAAAATAAACGAATTTTATAGTTTAAAAATAACCCTCGTAACTAAAAGCGTCTATTTTAACCTAGTAATTTGTTTGCTTAGATTGTTTTAATCTTTTTTGCATCCGTATACCGGTTCGTGTTGATAAAAATTGTAGGACCTTCAACAAGTCTACACTTTGACCATGAATATCAACTAGAACGATAAAATGCGTGGGTACGAGTTAAGATTAAATTACGCATCCGTGTGAATAAATTAATCCGTGTTCGAATTAATGAAACAATAAAAAGCCATAACTTCTAAGTTCTCAGAGCATCTCCAATGCTCAAACCTTTCAATAGCTTTTTAGACTTTAATGCCATCAATTTTATTAGTTTTTTAATCATCATCAAACTTTTCATGTTTTTTACTACAATGGTGAAAAGCTTTCCAAAAGCTTTTTGTGAAATTAATGATCAAAAGTGAGAGAGAGAGATAGAGTAAAATGCAAACATATAGAGTGAAAAGCTTTTAGCAAAAGCTTAGTGAATGTCAAGTCATTGTGAAAAGTCTTTCTCTCCAATGCAAAAAGTCATTCCAAAGACTTTTAAAAATGGTGAAAAGTCATTGTAAAAGCTCCCATTGTGGATGCTCTCACCACCATCTCTAAGCAAGCATATTTCATTATCATATATTTTCAAATCAATTCCCTTACACATTTCTCTAGTTTAATACTCTCTCCGTCCTTAAATAAGTGTCCGCTATTGACTTTTAGAGTCTTTTTTCATCAACTTTGATCTTAAATTATTTTGTTTATGTTATATAATACTTAATGAAAACTATATCAATGAAAATACATTTAAAACCCAATCAATTCATATATTTTGCATCAACTATTATATAACACAAAAAGAAATAATTAAGGTCAAAGTTGCAAAAGTTTGACTTCAAAAGCCAATAGTGGACACTTATTTAGGGACGGAGGAATTATTAGATTTGTTTTCTTTATTAGGCCACTATTAGTTTGCTTCAGTATTCTTAATCAAAAACAAAAAAGATACGATATATGAGCATCAAACAAATATCAAAAACATAGATTTTAATTTCTTTTCTTATGGGAACGTTTTTGAGGTAGTTTGATACTTACCAAAATACTTCCTATTACGGGGTATATATTTGGTTATTTTGGTATTATAATTGGTAACTAGTTTAATACACGGGCTGCCTCAAAAATTTTATATGTGACTTTAACGGCATATAACTGTTAGCATTATTAACCTTATGTTTAGTTGATCTTTATGTGATTATAAGTTGTCTGCACCATTACTTACATACACATTTAACATTAATAAACCCAATTTCAGCTTCCCACACAAATATAATCAAACCAACAATAACGATAACCTCAATCATCATTTTATCATGACCTTTCTATCTTATAAGAGTGCAACAATTTCAGCTTCGCACACAAAAGTTTCAAAGAACCCAACAATAGACAACTTTCAGTCACGCATAAGCTAAGTCTACAGTCAAAGCGTGCTCCTTGTTAAATAGTCACAAAGTTAAACAAAGTAATTAATCAGTATTTCCATGTTTATGATTGATCTTACATCTTCCATCTGCAATCTAAATAAAACATTTATAATCATTGAACTCGAAAAAAGGGAGCTTTGTAGCCTTGACATAATTTAAGAAACTAAAACTTTTACAACACCACCAAAAATCAAAGAATCGTACAAAATGTATACATTAAAGATCATAAAATGCACACGATTTAAAAAACATTTGAAGAACATGGAGATTGTATTGCCTTCTGAAGATTACAATACATTTTTCTAGCAACTAATTCTTTTAAATTTTATGCACATTGTAGTACAAACATGATGCAAGCGAAATAGTCCCACACTCCCATTTCGGTCAAATGTATTGTAGATTAAATGATTAATCTAGATCCCCATCAGAGGTGGCTAGATGGGCGAGTCGAGTAACGGGTCAGTTTAATACATGTCGAAACATGTCTTGTTGGGGTTCATGAATTCATTTATATATTCATCTAGTTTAGGCAACCTACAAATCCACTCATAGTTGCATTAACTATCAAGGGCATTCATTAACTATGACATAGTCCATGAATCCTAGTTCTAGATTGTACTCTTCAATTTGGTTATAACAAAAGCTACTTAAGAACATAAGCAATAGAAAGTTAAGAAAACACATAAGCAATAAGAGATGTTTGAGGTTAAAGCAACACTATTTGAGGAGCTTGCTAAAGAAAGTAAAATCAAGCGAAATTTTTCGCAGTAACCAATTGGGAAGTGTGTGATCTAGGAATAACTCTGACAATTTTTTTTAATATGACCTTTTGAATCGCGCGACATGCATAGCGATTTACATTTTCATACGTGTCACGGTTTTATTGGCTCGTGAGAAAAAAAAATTAAAGCAGATCGCGCGACATGCATAGCGATTTACATTTTTTGTTTTTTTAAAAACTTTTGTAAATAAAAAAAACGAGCCCTATTTTTTTATGTAGATCGCGCGACATCAATAGCGATTCACTTTTTTTTTGTTTTTTTATGTAGATCGCGCATCAAGGATGGCGATTTACTTTGTTTTTTTTGTCTTTTAGAGTTTTGCAGATGAATCTTATAGCCGACTCAGGTTCTAACTCGGTAAATACTGAGTTGACTCCGTCTCCTGTCTGAATCACTTTATTAAAATTGCTCCGAGATGCACGTGAACAAATCACAAAAGTGATAGGTTTGCACATCCTAATTGTGGAGTTTATATGTGACTCATCAGTGAGGATATGAAGAGACATTATAAATAGCAAAACGCTTTTGGATTCTTCTTAATAACTGAAACTATGAGTTTGTTAAGGGATAATGGGATGCTTAAAAGACTAAAAGTTGCACAGAAATTGAATTACATGTAAAAATGCATTGATCCACTAATCATAGTACTCCATGATATTGAGTTTCAGTTTGCGTTGGGTTTTGTCTGTTATGGCTCTCTAGGTGAGACAATTCATTTAAGATACGAGCGCCCAATAAATTTAGAGGGCTCAATATTTTAGTATACCTTTGATCATGGCATTTATTCACATGGATGTGTATACATATAAAAAGCTTGTAGTTTAAAACTTGAAGCCGACACGTATATACATCAATAGAAACAAAACATAAATGACTTTATCTATAACAACAAAGAAAAATAAAAAGTTATCACAAAGCCTAAGTTAAAGCTAAGGCCTAAAGCCTAAGCTTAAGCCTACATGCTTGAAGTCTAAAGCCTAAAGTCTTAAAGCCTTATTTCGAAATTTGGGTTCCCTTTCACGGGGATCCCTTAATTCGACCAAAGAGTATACCGTCACTTGTTCGAAATGGAGCCGAAATTCCGGTTCCCTTTCACGGGGATCCCTAATTTCGAGCCAAGAGTGAAGAGAGGACTTATCTATAACAACATAAAGAAAACGCAAAGTTCTAAAGCCTAAAGCGCACTTAAAGCCTAATCCTTAAAGCCTATAAGTCTAAAACAATGTACCGAAATTTCGTGTTCCCTTTCCATGGGGGATCCCTTAAATTTCGATCGAAAAGAGAATATCAAACACGGTTCGGAACTGGACGAGATTCCGGGTTTCCCTTTTCACGGGGATCCCTAATTTCGACCAAGAGAGAAGAGAGGAGATGTATGGGATGAAAAATGAGGTTTAGGGACCCCCTATTTATAGTGTTAGGATTAGGGTTAGCTTTGAGAAAAAGCTACATAATCTTGACACAAATGGTCCCTCCCTCATTAATACTTTGACACAAATGGTCCCTCCTCATAAATACTGTTGCATTAAATGTAAAAACTCTACATATTTTTTGGTATAATCATGAAAGCATGGGGTACTCCTCAAGATTCTTATCAATGTATGCAGTAGGGTTTTGTACTTATGGCTCCCTGGGTGAGACAAATCATTTAAAGATACAGCCCTAATAAATTTAGGGGCTCAATCTTTTAGTATAATAGATAAGTTGTCTGCACAATTACTTACATACACATTTAACATTAATAAACCCAATTTCAGCTTCCCACACAAATATAATTAAACCAACAATAACGATAACCTCAATCATCATTTTATCGTGACCTTTCTATCTTATAAGAGTTCAACAATTTCAGCTTCGCACACAAAAGTTTCAAAGAACCCAACAATAGACAACTTTCAGTTACGCATAAGCTAAGTCTATAGTCAAAGCGTGCTCCTTGTTAAATAGTCACAAAGTTAAACAAAGTAATTA